>CM061144.1:19097296-19192296 GCA_030710495.1 Labroides dimidiatus | reverse complement strand
TCTTGAGCGGTTGGCAACATTTATTTTGTGAGCCGGTCTTGTACCATTTCTCACTACTTACAGGGGAAGCAGTGTGAAGGCTGCTGTCTTCTCCTCCTACCAACCAGCTACCTACCAGCCCTTGCAGGAATTGCCCCAGCCAGCCTATGGTGAATGGTGGCTACTCTTGCCCTGGTAAGAAAAGCTAAACAACACCACTGGCAGATCCTGCATGCTGCAACAATGCAGCAAACTCCAAAGTTCCACCATTCCCCTCAAGGTGGTGGCTCAAGAGCTGCTCACTTCTTTCCTGGAGGACTTGTCTGTATAGGCCTTGATTGGCAGCAGCTTGGAATCAAGAGTGGGGGTCAGCAGGATGGATGTGTTTTCACCAGTACATCCAGGAACTTGGGGATGGCATTGAAGGAAAACTGCTACCCTGCTGACAATGGACCCTCCTCAACCGCCCTCCTGCAAGGGTTGGCTGCTTTGTGAGGCAACAAATTTCCGCAAAATTTTGATTGAAGCTCATAAACTTAACCTTTTGAGTTTTGCTTTTGAGTTAGCTTAATTTAAAATTTTACTCCTAACTGGAAGTTGCACTAGCTCATGTTTTCACGTTGTAATAACTTAAAATCTGAACTTCTATCAACTGATTGTAAGTTGCAGTTTTGTAGTCAAATTTTTTATTTGTATCAACTAACTGAAAGTTGGAGTAACTTATGAATTCACATTACAGTAACTTAAAATTGTTACTTCCAATAATGTACTGTAAGTTATTGTGGCAAGTTCTGCCAAATTAATGGGGGTTGGGGTCTTACTTGCAGTTTAAACCAATATCTGTGACCCATACACCACTCACTTCTAAGTGGTGCTACTTTATTGACTTGCAAGCATTAGGAAACAGAAGTCAACACATACAGAAGAACACTCAGTCTGAGTCATGGTGCAACAAAACTACCAATTTCCCAGCAGCCTTCACTCCCTCACTCTTCACAGCAAAACACATATTAGGAATGAAGTATACAACTGGAAACTTGAACCCCCTGATCGTCACATTATGTTTCATAGTCATTCAAGGATTAAAGTTACCTATGTGAGCTCCAGCTAGAGGGAACACTGAGGCAGGACTGTGAGTTTGAACCTACTGTGTGACAAATGCCAACTCAGAAAGTTGGCTTTCCTGCATTTTCCAACAAAGAAACGTGAGTTTACAGAACTAATGCTCATTGTAATGAACTCCAACTTAAATCGTTAAGTTTCAGTAAATCAGTTGAGTCATTCAAAGCAGACAAGTAGCTCAGTTTGCTGGGCAATTTTACGTCAGATGTCAATAATTCATATTTTCAAGTCCTTACAACTGAAAATACTGTTTTAGACCAAAAAATACGAGTTGGCTTTTTACAGTGTGGTTGGACAATAAACAAACAGTGCAAATCAAGTCAGGTAGGAGATGATAACATGATTGAAGTCTCCTGATATTGTTATGAGTGCCTCAGGATGTCAATTCTATCCTGGCAACAGTTTCATGGATGATATCAAATGGAACATCAGCAGTTGCTTTGGGTGGAATGTACACAAGGATTGTTATTATATGACTGAACGGTCCCACACAAACTGCCTACAGTTTGATGTCTGGACAACACATCTTCTCTTTGACAGTAATATGAGCATGATCACACCATCCCTGATCTACAGATAAAGCCAGTACCCCACCTTTTATCTTGCTACCAGCTTTAGCATCTCTGCTGAATGTTTAAGAGTGAAGCCAGGTAGAGCCACACAGGAGTCAGAGATGTTTTGATTTAACCAGGTTTCAGTAAAGCACATGAGACTGCACTCACAGTATACTGCCCGGGTCTTCACCCATATCTTCAGCTCATCACTTTTGTTGAGCAGAGAGTTGACATTCCCCATGATGACTGATCAGAAAAAGGGCTTATAACTCCATCTGCCTTTACCCTTGCACAAGCACAGCATCCCTAGAAACACTTCTTTATAACATCTGAAATAGGATGAAGTCCTCCAGATTTGCACCACTATAATTCAAGGAGCTCCTCTATTGAATAATCTCTCCTCCCTACAGACATATCCATTAAAAATCAGAAAAATATAAAATGTATGGCAAAAACAGAGTAATCACTGAGAGCTGCCAGACTTTGCTGCAACCAGTAGAAGCACATCATTCTCATCATTCTCATCATCACTTTAAATATATTGCTTGCATCAAGGGCTATATGGTGGCGCAACGGTTAGAGCTCACAGCAAAAAAAAGGCCTTAACTGACTCCTGGTTTGCCCGGTGGGCCTTTCTGTGTGGAGTTCTCATCTCCTCCCCGTGCATGTGTGGGGTTCTCTTCAGGTACTCTGGCTTCCTTCCACAGTCCAAAACATGCTCATCAGGTTAACTGGTGATTATATATATTGACTGTAGGTGTGCGTGTGAGAGTGAAAGCTTGTCTGTCTCTATATGTCATGCCTGTGATTGACTGATGACCAGTCCAGGGTGTATCCAGCCTCTCGCCCTAAGAAGCTGGGAAAGGCTCTAGCCCAGTGGTTCTTAACCTGGGTTCGATCAAACCCTTGGGGTTCGGTGAGTCGGTCCCAGGGGTTTGGCAGAGCCACGGAGGTTAAGACACACTGGACTCATCATGTCAATTCGACTCATTGTGATGACATGCCACGCTTAGCCATCACTGGCTGCAGATAATCACGTTACATTGCTTGCCTTGGCCAATCAGTGCTGCGGGGAATTTAGCGTGCTCATGAACGAAGAAAAGGAACAGACTTTGCTGCTAAACTGACATGAGAGTGGCACTTGCCAAGATGGAGCCACGCATATCTGAACTGGTCTCTCAAAGGCAACAGCAGAATTCCCACTGATTTGCAAGTATGTTTGTTGTGAGTTCATGCACTGTGTTGGTTTTGTTCTTTGAACAAGGTGATATTTGTGCATGGTTCATTTTGTGCACCAGTAATTTGAAAAAAAAAAAAAAATCATATTCTATTTTTCACTAAAGAAGGGTTTGGTGAATGAGCATATGAAACTGGTGGGGTTCGGTACCTCCAACAAGGTTAAGAACCACTGCTCTAGCCACTCACGACCCTGAACAGGATAGGCAGGATAGAAGATAAATAAATGAATGAATGCTTGCATCAGATTTTAAATGTCATCTTTACCCTACTTTAAACATTATATGGGCTACAGATAGTCTGTAAAGCATCAAAATGGGTTGGTAGGGATGGGTTGCTTTTTCCATCATAGTTGGCCTTGATAAAGGCCACTATGTCTCTGCTGAGTATTAGCTATAATGGTGCACTGATCCATGCTCACAGTGAGCAAAATGACCATAATGATCAAATGGACGGAAACACTTGTGTTTCTGAACCTCACTTAAACCAAATGCAGTAAAAACTCGGCAGGATACCTCAGAGATTTGAAAATATCTGCCTCTTTAATTGAGTGCAGAACTTACCCTCCACTGATATGAGAAGACATACTTTTATGAATTCCGGGTGTTATCTGGTGTTTCTTTTAGATAAAGGAACAAGAAACATATTTATCAGTCTCATGTAACAATGATGAATCCCTGTGATCTGGGACTCCCTTACAGTTGACAATGATAAATACCTGTAGCCAATTTCTTCTTCCTTTTCTCCATGCTTAAATCTAGGGCCATTGTTCTAAATTTACCCCAGAAACTAGTATCTTCAAGAACTGGGTTACTAGTCCACATGGATTTTGTCCAGGTTTACTTTAGAGCCTCTGATAAATTGCACCTGTATTTGATGTAGCAGTCTTTTACTTATAAGACAGGCTTAGTCTAAGTAAACTTCTGTAAATATCTGCTATCAGAATAGTTTAAAGGACTCTTATGAGATGGAAACGATCTCCTTTTATCATCTACATTTTTTCAAATCAAATATCTAACATCCACTGTAAATGGTTGAGACTAATTCTCCAATAAAGGCCTTCTACTAAACTGCTGAATGATCCATTTCCCTTCCAACATTCCTCTTGACTAATTACTCTATTAAAATGCCAAAGAAAATGGAGCAAAACTGAATGAAACTACACTACCATGAAATAGTACATTCGCACTGTACATACTTATTACAATGCCATCCATGTGTGCCAAGAATAATCTATACCAGGGGTCACCAAATGGCAGACCACGGTCCAAGTCTGGCCCAGACTCTTTCCTGCACGGACCTATTGTCAGTAAATTATGAGGAGAATTACATTCCAGTTAATCCGTCCCACGTGATGCTTCTCACCCAATATAGTCTCTGCATTCCAGGCTTTGAATATTGTTGCTCTGCATACAGATAAAAGTTTAGAGGCAAATGACTGACACAAGGAATACAGAAGGAAAAAGACAAAATAAAAAAAAGCCACACAGAAGAGAAGACCAAGAGACAAGTGAGCCAGAGTCTGAGAGCAAATAACATCCACAAATGGCTCTAAGAAAAGAAAAGTGGACCAACTCACGCATGTTCATTTTTTCCCTCAGGGAGCACAAAATCAGTATAATGCTCAGAGATCATGCAAAGTTATCACAAAACTATTTTTTTATTATTATTATTTTCGAATATAGCACCAATATAGCACAAGTCAGCACCAAGCAGCAACCTCTGGTCTGAAAATATGAGACAATGCTGGAGTGCTAAAACCTGCAAATCAGAGGCCCAGCTCAGACCACATGACTGCGGGTGCCCTCTAGCTGTTAGTGTAGAAACTCTGTTTCGGGAACAGTCGGGTGACGTCACAGAGACTACGTTAATTAATTATACAGTCTATTATCACCGCACTGGAATTCTCTTAGAACTCAGAAATTAACCAAAAAAACATACAATCACTATAACACATTTTCTTTTCTTTTTCCTTTTCTTTTTTTTTCTTTTTTTTCTTTTCTTTTTTTTCTTTTCTTTTCATTTCTTTTCTTTTCATTTCTTTTCTTTTCTACTTTCTCTTTCTTTCTTTCTTTCTTTCTTTCTTTCTTTCTTTCTTTCTTTCTTTCTTTCTTTCTTTCTTTCTTTTTCGTTCCTTCGTTCCTTCGTTCGTTCCTTTGTTCGTTCGTTCGTGTGTGTGTGTGTGTGTGTGTGTGTGTGTGTGTGTATACAGGTACACATTATGATGTTCCAGACCTCTGATTTAATTTTTGAATTTTCATGTTTGACCTTTTTTTATTTTAGTTGAATAACCCTGATCTATACATTATTGATCAGGGTTTAAATGGTTAATGCAGATGGGGCTGCTACAAAGATTTACAACAGCATACATACTTCCACAAACTGTGTAAACAGATCCACAAATGTATTAATGGATTCACAAATATATACACGTATCCACAAATATTCACACAGATCTGAAAATAAGTAAAAGTTTTACAAATATGTAAATTAACCCACAAACGTGTACAAAGATCTGCAATTTCTTTATCTGGCCTATAAATGTTTGGACCAATTTGCAAATGTGTACTTAGTAATCATTGTAAAATATATGGTAAAAACAGATTATTCACTGAGAGTAGCCAGAATTTGCTGCTACTTGTAGAAGCACATCATTCTCATCATCCATTCACTTTAAACACATTGCTTGCATCAAGGGCTTTATGGTGGCACAACAGTTAGAGCTGCAGCCTCACAGCAAAAAAAAAAAAAAAAAAAGTCATCAGATTGACTCCTGGTTCACTCAGTGGCCTTTCTGTGTGGAGTTCTCATGTTCTCCCTGTACATGCGTGGGGTTCTCTCCAGGTACTCTGGCTTCCTTCCACAGTCCAAAAACATGCTCATCAGGTCAAGTTATTGCTTACAACTAAGATGGGTCTTTTGGTTGGTGTTCTGTCTACATGTGACTTTTTCTACAGTTCTGCTGGGTTTTTCATGCTCCAGGTCACACTCACAGGCTGCCAGGTTCTGCTTTGCTGGTTACTCTTGCCCAGCTTTGTGTCATAAAGTAAACACGTCTGTTATGTGTCACTTGTGAAGTGATTGAGCTAACAAACCAACTGAACTGAAAATGAGGCTACCACAATAATAAGTCCATTGTCACTGAAAAACATTGCAAGCATGTTTTGTGGTCTTTAGTTGTCAATACTGACCACAAATGCATGGTTTGAACAAAAGTGCGGGTTCTGTTACATTTGTTGGAGTTCGCTGGAATGAAACCGTACAATATTCTTCACCCTATAATGGGCACTGGTTGATATTATGTAATTTGAATATGAAAATATACTGTTATTCAAATAATGTGGATGACTCCTGTATTACATCTCTTGTGTCACCGGCTGTTTGTAATTTTAATTTTGTTTTCCTACATAGTGTTAAGTTTATTGTGGGTTCATGATTCAGTCAGCACTATCTGCTGCTCTAATAAAATCCACTGCTTGAATGAGAATGTTTCCCCCTGACTTCAGGGGTAATAAACCTTTGAAATTCACAACCAAGAAAGGACGGAGGGCTGAGGTGCACTGCATTAACATGAAATACTGATCTTATTTTCTAGGCCTAAGAATAATGTTCTTATGGAGGAACAAGATTCGCTCCTCATGATTAAACAACTAAAAGCAAGCTGTTCATAGATGTTTGATTTTATAAAACAATTAAAGATACCTTAACCTGATGAAGCCATAAAATAAATCCTGTAACACATCTCTGTTCTTGTGACCAAATTTGAGAAATCAAATCTTTTTCTATCTGTTTGTCCTGAATGAATAAACTTTCATATCTAAACAAGTAATATGTATAAAGTATAAAGTAAAAGATTAGAAGTGTCAGAAGTATCAGAAGAAATAAAACAATAATATTTTTCCAGGCAGTGAAAAGTCTGGAAGACGTAATCCTTAACTCTTAGTACCTTGTCCTGATGCACCTACAACATCTTAATGTTATGACACACACAAAAAATAAATAAATAAATAAAAAATAAAAAAAACCTGACTTCTTACTTTCACCATGGGAGTTTTCTCCGGTGCCCTCTCCATTTGTCCAAAAGGTCATCAGGTCCTGTTTACTTACGTGGGGATCCATAATGCATAGTTTGTATCGTTTACTTGAGGGACTCCCTGTGCCACTCATCACTCTGCACTCTGTGTGTGACAGGAGGGCAAGAGGAGAGAGGAGAGAGGACATAACCAAGTGTCGGGTCAGTCCCTGGGATATCTCCATGCATACATATAAGTAAATACACACAGACACACACACACACACACACACACACACACACACACACACACACACACACACACACACACACACACACACTCGGCACCAATGAGCCCACAAGAGGAGAAAGGACAGACACTTCAGGGATAAATATGAGAATGGCTCTCGTGTTTGGTTTCATGCTCTGATAGCAAACTAACTTCCTTGCAAAAATGACCTTTGACCCTAGCAGGTTGAATTTCTGTGGATGAATTGGCAACCCCAGTCTGAATTATTTAGCTGCAGGTCAAATACAAACATTACTCATGTTGTTCTGTTGTATAATGTAAATATTAAGTGTGCACAGCTTGTGTAGCAGCAAGTGCAGGACAAATTAGGTCAACTCTGGACAAATTTCAAATTCATGACTGCTACCTTTAGGAATGAAGATAAATTGCCTTACAAAAGGAGGGCAGAAATACCAGAGAGGTATGTGTGTCCAAATGATCATATGGACAGTTCAGGGGTTGCCTCAGCTTGTAACCTGGACATGAGACCCAAGACCTCCTCTTGGACTGGATTAAATATGTGTGCCTGGGTATTGATGTGTCCATGCATGCATATGTGTTATTATGTGTGCATGTTGGCTGCATGTGTTCATGTGTCAGGGGACCCTGGCACCTGCTGATGAAGAAATCAAGTCTGAGAGTCCTCCTGCAGTCACAAGCTGCCCTGCACTCAGGGAGTCTCTCTCACCATCCTGTCGCATTGGCTGGTTATCAGAGTCTGATTAGAGAAATGCTGCTCTTTCTCTTTGTCTGTGCACGTGTCCCTGGTGAGATCACTCACATCATCTCAGTGCCCGTACTAGACGCTCTCTTTGTTTTCTTTTTGAATTGTCATCATATGAGAAGCACAGGTTGTACTCGGACTCTGAATGACTCACTTCTGATGAAGTTGAACGTGAAATCCATGTCAGAGTGACAATGAGCCAGCAGGTAAGGGCCAGAAACCTGATAAGGAAACAGTTATAGGATTCACCCTGTGTTCAAGGAGTCATTTAAATTATTTGTAGAGTTTCCCCAGCTGACATAAAAGAGCCCCTTTTCCTCTATTAACCCCATCATCATCATCCTATTTCTGTAATGCTTCCTGTTCTAGATTACCTTGGGCCATACTATTCCTGTAATATATCACTTCAGAAGCATTGTTATATCCCAGTGGCAGGCAAAATCAACTCATGATCAGATGAAAAAGCAGAAACCACCACCTTATTTTATTCATATTTATATTTTTGTGTTGTTACACACAATGTTTGTATCTTCTGTACAATGTGAGTGTCTAGGAAAGTGCTTTATAAATAGAGTGTATTATTATCTTGCTCCAGTAATGTCTAAAGAATTTAACAGGAATGGAATGGTTATAAAATATATGAAAGAAAAAAAAAATCAACAAAGAAAGGAAAGCTTTTTCCATTTGCATCATTCGTTCGGCCCATTTGTTCCAATTGGGTAGCTTCTGTTTAAGCCAGTTTTGGAGCCTCCTGTGTACAAAGCACAACCTTTTATCTCTTCCCTATCGCTTCTTTTCCAGAAACTTAAATCTTTGAACCAGTAATTATCTTTCTCATTACCAGTGAGTTAAGTGTAAGTTTCCTGTCAGTGCAACAGTGAACAACTGCTACATATCAAAGGAGTGAAGGAAATGTCGATTATTAACTGTGTGGTTAAACCCACACAGGCATGAGATGGACTTTAATCAGACAGCACCAGAGTGGGTGGACCGTGGATGTGTTGGTGTCTGTTCTCTATCTATACTATAGCTCATTGCTGCATCAAACAAATAAATTTGTAAGACATTTTATTTACAACAGCAGTAAAATAGACAGCACATGTGAGGCAAACTGGATATTCTACCAATGCCAAAAATCAACTGACTAGTATTGTGCAAGGAAATTACAGGTTTAAGTACAATAGTGGGGTGTAATGATTTTGCAAATTAGGAGAAATTCAATGATGCAGGAAAATAACTACCATGGCAAAGCTAAATAAATCTGCCACTAAACATGCAACAGAGGAAAGGAAATATTTCCCCATTGTATTTGGCTGACTTGTTGCATGTCAAAAAAAAGAGAGATTTAAGCCAAAAGAGTCAAGTCCTTCCAGTAAGTGGCCTCAGTGATGGCCATCTGACCATGTTAACCTCTAAACATTTTTCCCCCCTCAAAATATGAATTAGATCCATAAGTGCTGTACAGGAGGACAGGACAGTGTTCTCCTATGACAAAAAGAGTATGGCAGTTCAATCCTGAACAAAGTAGCACCAAGCTGTCTCTATCCTATGGGAACAGGCGAGGCAGAGTTAAAGTAGATGGAAGAGGAAAGAGCTCAGAAATCATTCCTTCCCAACCCTGTTTAATTACATTGTGCAGCCCGATGTGAAAAGGTGTCAGAAGAGCGGAGAAGCGTATCCTGTCCTAATGAATGGAAACAGATGGGTGAGACAGCGAGCAGGGTCTCCGCCAAAAACTAGGGTGGCAGAGGGAAATAGGGTGCCAGTGGAAAGAATGAGTTCCAGATAGAGAAGAGAGGAAACAGAAAGAATAATGAAAGGATCGAAGAAGAAAGAATCAACTCATGTTTTCAACTGCTACAGTTTTGCACAGCTTTTGACAGTAAAAATGTATTTCAAAGGCTTGCAGAAAGCACACAAAAGTCAAGCTGTTGAACAATCTGCTATCATGGGACAGAGCAGGAGTCAGCTCTGGAGTTAGGGCTCAGTCACATGCTCAAGCACACTTCAACCCTAAAGTCCAGTTTGTTTGGCCAGTGTGACTGCAAGTATTCTGTGCTTGAGCAAGATTCACTTCTCCTCTTTGGCACACTTCGGAGAGGTGTGCTTCGGTGCGGCAAACTTCAGGCACATGCACGTAGACATGACATGCAAACGACCACTTTTCTTGACAGTCATTTTAAGCAATAACAGGTGTTAAAGGGCTGTGTCAGACCAAAACAACTTAACAAAAGCCAAAAAGTAACTAAAGTTGTAATCACGTTCTCTGTGTCTCATTGTGCTGACTCTGATGAGACTGTGCTTATATGTAAACAAACACTTCATGGTGACGTAGGCGGACCATGGGTGTGCTTCAAGTTCAGTTCATTTTTTTTTTTTTTCTTTTGACCTGTTCGAACAAACAAATCAATAAAAAATAAAAATAAATATTTGAGTAGTGTGTCAGTGGGCCAAACTGGCCAGCAGGGGTATGGGGCTGTGAACAGAAACAAAAGGTTGTTTGGTATTTTCCATAATTGATGAAGTCTCCCAGAGTGACATAAACAGATTGTTTACTTCACCAATAAATAAGTTTTGGAGTTTCTTGACTGTAATAAGAAGTTAAGAAAAAATGATTTTTATATTTGATCTTAAAAGTTCAATTCCAAGACTTTGGGTGATTTTTTTTCATTTTTTGATTATTATTATTATTATAATTATTATTATTATTATTATTATTATTATTATTATTATTGTCAGTCCAGTTTTTATATATTTGGAGGTGTTGCATATCTCTGTTTGCACCCATTTATGAGTAATGGTGCATGCTTGTTTGATAAGAGTAAAAGTTCAGGACAAGGACAATAGTGATGAAAAAGTGCTGTTGCTTCACAGCAAGAAGGTCACCGGTTCGAATCCCTGTTCGGCACGGTGTGCCATTCTGTATGGAGTTTGCATGTTCTCTCTGTGCATTTGTGGGTTCTCCTCCCACAGTACAAAAACATGCTCATTAGGTTAATTGGTGACCCTAAATTGTCTGTAGGTGTGAGTGTGAGTGTGAATGGTTGTCTGTCTCTCTGTGTCAGCCCTGTGATTGACTGGCGACCAGTCCAGGGTGTACCCTGCTTCTCGCCCTTAGCCAGCTGGGATAGGCTCCAGACACCTGCGACCCTGAACAGGATAAGCGGTATAGATGATTGAATGTTTTGATATTAGTCTTGCATTTACTTTCAAGTCCCAAAATTCCCTGCAATGTAAAAAGTGTAGAAATCATTGCAAGTATTTAAGGGCCTGAGGTGCCACAAAATGTGAGATATGGTTCTCGAATACGTTATGTACCTACTAGCAAAAGTCCTAACAAAAAAAAAAAGTCAGCTGGAAAATGTGATGAAAGATAAGAAAAGATTTCATATTTTGGATTCAACAAAAAAAAAAGTTTTTTAAATTGTAGTACGTCACAGAAAAATGTCCTACTAATCTTTTTTGCAACCACATTTTCTTAAAAGTAAATTTTTAGCATCTGTTTATCAACCAATTGATGTACCTTTCTTTATTTCTTTGTAGAATATATTTGAAGTAAAATGGCAATCTAATCCAGGATGGGTACTATTGTGCTATAAAAGGTGAGAGAATGAGAGGGAATGGTGGCGGGTGAGCGAAACCTCCCCTGAGCACTGAGAATTAGCTCTAGCTGAGTGAGTGCAGGGATTACTCTGCAGGCTGAAATGGAGTAGTTGTTTAGACAGGGATATAGTATTTAAACAGAGGGATTTCTCTGCCAGACCTCCATGTCTTACTTAGACACACAGTCGTTGACATTTTTGCATAAACACAGGCGCACACAGAGGAACAGTATGGAGATAACACCACAAACAGCGTATGGTACATGAACTGGTTGATGAATTCTCTCTGTCACCTTATTTTTAACAACTTCACAAAATTGTCTTTGAGAGTTTACTGCAGTTATGCTATCAAGTGAACCCCTAATTCTAAAAGACTTATCTGTCGGGTTGAAGGGTTTGCGAGATATCAAATAAAGATTGGGCTGATGGCTGCCAGATTGTACGGTCAAGGGCAAATCATAGCTTGTTTTTCTAAAATGTAAAAAATTTCACTGTAAAAAAAAAAAAAAAAAAAAAAAAAGGTGCAATACCAACAGCAGGAATGCCAGGAATTTTCTGTTATTTTACAGTGCATGCACTGTAATTTATTTTTACAATATAATACTGTTTATTGGATTACAGTATATGAATGTGAAATGATGGTAATATACTTACAACCCTGCTGCCAGTATTTAACTATTATTTGATAGTCATATACAGTTTCATATTGTAAAATAACTAAATACTGTTTTGCAGCTCATCTACCAGAAATTTACTTGAACAGTACAATTCTGAGTACAGGAAGCCAGTCCATGCCATGTGGAGCACAGACAGCCTGTGCCCCACACGCAACATCTCAATGTACACCAGAGTCTCATATCCACTGTGTTCCCTCCTCACTCACGGTTACAAAACACAATTACAATAAAATAAATATGGTTCCAGATAGTATTTAATTGATTAGTTATTATTGATTGGAAATATGGTGGTGGTGGGTTTTTTTTTTTATATCAAATGTCATGCAGTGTAGTTGTTCAGATCTGCTTAATTTTTAAATTACATTTACTTAATTTATAAGGCAGATCCAAATGATTTCACAGCTTTCAGATTTACCAATATTATAAGCTGTAGCTTTGCTGAAAAGCTGGGACACAAACTGATGTAGGACAAAATGACCAGTGACGCATGAGAAGAAAGTGTTTCCAGGAGAGAAGCAGAGTGTTTTGTTTGGAAGTTTCATGGTTTTAAAAAATCTGACATAGATCAAAGAACAGTTAATTGTAAACATAACAATTATTTGAACCATGAGTGAGGAGGGACTGGGGCGCAGCAGCACAATGCAATGTGTGTATTAAAAATAGATAATATTTCTGTAAAAATACTACAGAGAAAAATCTGTGACTTTATCACAGTGCACAGTACACTATTTGTATAGACTTTTCTTAAAGTGTAGCTGGCAAAGAAGTTTATCCATCTGTGTGCCTGCAGTGTTGGTGCGTTATGTCAAACTCTAGCTAATGCTAATCTTACAAATGACTTCAAACTTATCAAGTGAAAGTAACAGTTTTCTTACCTGGAAGCAATAATACAGTAACATACCTTTGTTAAACATTATTATAGAGTTGTCCTGTATTTAAATATAACATGATTTTACTGTTGAACTTTCCTTGTAGAGTGCACCAGCAAGTCACATGTGACCTCCTTACAGAAAAAAACATAAAATGCTATTAAATAACTGTTATCCACTGTGATCCATAAATAACCATGTTTACTGTTTATTTACATGCCAAGGAGGAATACTAACAGTAATTTAGTATTTATGATACACAGTAAGATACCGTCATAAATCCGCTGTTAATTTACAGCAATTTGTTACAGTGTATGGCCAGGTGTACATGATCCAGAAAAAACATGCTTTATTTCCCAAAGAAAAGGTCGTTTGACAACCAGCAGCCTGAAAACCTCAAAAATTCCAAAATCCCAGTCTCTTGCTGTGTACAGCACTATTCGATGTTTCCCTAACCAGGGTTTTAACAAGCTAATTAACTGACTGTGTGAGTCAGAGCCTTGTCAAGGTTCAGGCTACATTTTAATTAACAGTCAAGAAACAGCTCCAACATCACACACGGATCACTGATCAGGGTTTGTGTTGTTTGATTGACTGAAGGCCATTATCATTATCTCTTTAGATGTCTTCATTTCACACAGCTGAAAATAGAAGCAAAGAAGCAGTTATAAAATGAAAGCTTCATATTTTTGTAGTTGAGACAGATTTACACTGAACTGTACTGTTGTGTAATGCAGAATTTAATGCAATAAAGCTGGTCTGTTTGTGTGTGAGAGTGTATAAGGTTCACTAAACTTATGTGTGCCATGTATTTCTCACAAATCCAGAGTGTTAGAAGTGTCGGCTCAGCTGTAATAAGCTTTTGGTGGGGTACTTTTCTCTGCATGTGTATCAGCAAAGTGTGGAGGAAAGGCTCAATAGATTGCTTTGTATGGCTAATTTGCTCAGCTCATTAAATATTGAGGTGAAGGCAGATTTGTGTGATTGCCAATATACCAGCTCCAGTGGTCTTTGTTATGCCTCAGAGCCGGTGAAATGAAAGGGAATGCTCTGAGACAGAAAAAAGGAGTGACTCTTGTGTGTCATGGCAGCAGTTTCTGTGCTGGCAAGTGCAATTGTATAGAGATACACTTTATCAGCAGTATATAATTAGTAGAGTGGGGTACACATTGCAAGAAAACCAGGCTAATTTTGCCCTTCAGACAAAACCCAGCAAAGGAATGATTTATAAAAGAGTTCTTAAAATGATCTTGGCAGATTTTTTTTTCCTGTGAGGTTTGTTAAGAATAATTCTGTACCCCCTAATTTGCTTGACAGATGATTGAAGCAATTATCATTTGAAACAAAAAATAGAAAATGTTTACTTATATACAAACATTTATCAGACATCTATCAGATATCCTGTTGATATATCCTCAAATTGAAATAATTAGGGTTTGCTTTACCTTATATTCCGACTTTAGTGAACACTCAAGTATTGCATGTATTTGTTTTTTCCCTGTTATTTTGTATTTCAATATTGGTTATATTTTTGAACACTTGTCTCTGAAGTAACTGTTCCTGCCATCCATGTCCAAACAAAAAACCTTGAAGTATTTCACTCCTGCCACTGTGACACAAAAGCCAAACCCACTTGACCCTCTGATCATGAGTGGATGTTACTTGCTGGAAAGTTTTCTGCTGTGCACCACTGCTGAGGGACTTACGTACACTACTCACAATAAGTTAGGGATATTGTAAGGTCCTCAATATCAAGGTCCCATTCTCAACACCCTGGAGGAATAAAAAGCTGGTATTGTCATTAAGTCATTCCCAGTTCATCATTAAAGCAGCTATGAACATACAACGTCACTTAATAGACGAGCAGCGCCACCTGGCCATAGTAAGCACTCAAGTCCATAGCAAACAGTCAGATGTTGCTCATGAACTTGGTGTGTCTCAAAGTGTCATCAGCAGACTTGAGGCAAGACATAGAACTAATGGCAGTGTTGGTGACAGACCCAGGAGTGGAGCCCCACAAGTGATGGACCACAGTGATAACTGGTACCTAAGGACCTATGCACTCTGACACCGTTATGCAAATGCCACACAGCTGTAGGCCGTCAATGTGGCAAATGGTGGAAACACCCACTACTGTCAATTTTGGTTATTTGGGATATCTTTGTAATTGTCAAAATCGTTGGGGTATAAATAGTTAACTAATGACAATGATGTTTCTTCTCATTCATTAATAGTAATATCAAAGGGAACAATTACTTATTTCATTAAAATTCAGACCAAATATGAAAAGCACTTATGTAAATAACAATATCCCTAACTTATTGTGAGTAGTGTATATTTTATTACTCTTTTATCCAGGATTCTCATTTAATTTTTTTCCAACATGAGTAAAAAGTCTACATAACCTTATTAATATAAAAATGTACTTTATCTATTGCTTTGGGTGTAAGATGATCTAGGCTGATACTTTCCAAGCCTTGGTGTTGGTGTTTACCAGTGATGGATAAGGAAAACAATCCACACTCTCTGTATTCCTCCGTCTCAATCCAGGAACACCAATTCTCCAACACACTTCCTCAAATGGCCACTTTACCTCGATGAATTGGGTTCAAGTGCAATCTTGGCTATTGTCACATGTAGTTTAGTGGCTATTTCTTAATGGCACACCCATTGCTCTTTGTCCCGTTTTCTATCCCAAAGCCACTCCTTTCTTTATTGGATAGCACAATGTCCTCCTTCTTGGAAGAATAATGTTTTCTTCAGGTACTTCAGGACAGCTACAAGGATGTTAAGTGCTGTCAGAACAAGCTCTGTTGTGAGAGAAGGGAAGGTAAATCAAAAGTAGAGTCAGAGATTCACAGTAGGGCATCCTTAAAAATATGACGGACAGCAGTAACAAAGGATCACTCCTAGCATCCCAGCTCACATCTCTCTGAAACACAAAGGAAACAAATCAACAGATTTGGACCAATTTCTCTATTTTTTTTAAGACAGGTCAAAACTAAACTAACAGACAAAACCAATAAAAAAAGTTAAGGCAAAGGTAATGCTATCTATCATAGAGAGATAGTATTATTCCTCTCATCTAGTCCAGTGAGTTGCATGATGATTCTATATTCTATAACAACCGGCTCACTTACTGGACATTACTCTGCTACTGTTACAACTATTTTAAAGTATGTGCATGGTGCCCTTTTTGTAAGTGCATACAGGTGTGTCGCTTTACAATGACTAGTGGATTGATCTCCTCCATATGCTGCTGGCAGACAGCGTTAGAGGCTGGGCTGTATTTAAGGGTGTTGGTGACGTCAGAGCATCACAAGGGGAACCCCCATCTCTCTCATCTCCCAACCTGCCACACCACATGTGCCTTTGTGTTAAGATTTGTGTTTATTTGGGTTATTTTAGGTCATATTTGGGTGGTTATGTAGGGATGTTTTCTCACTTTGATTAAGCTAATCTTTTAGTAGTTTTGTATTAGTTAAATCGTAATTTGGTTCCTTTGTTTTCCTGATTTTCACCCTGAGGTATTTTCAGTTGAACTTCTGTTGATGTGAATTTTAGTCGCCTTTTGTGTAAAGAAATGACTATTTGGTTTTCACTGAAACCTTTTGTATGTCTATGGCTACTTTGGACTTGGGGGTAATGGATTTCATCCATAGATTGAATAAAATATGGACATTGTTTCCCTTTGTCAGACAGCCATGTAATGAGTTATTATCATGCTATCAGTTATAATAAATATCCTTTCTTTAATCTACATGTCTCTCATAATTGAAATCATTGATGAAATTGAGGTTTATCTGCCCTGAATTTCACCAATGTTCAGTGAAAAATTGCTGTCTCTGCTATCCAAATTTAACAGGACTTTTACACATCAATTCTTCAGCACATTATCTTGATCATAAGATTTGTCTGTAATGATCATTAAAACGATATCTTTTCCACTCACCTCTCTTCTGCTGCTTTGTCTGCGGGACATGCCCACCTGATCAGGCAACTCAGTGCACCTGAGCACCCACCTGCAACTCATCTGAAATCTGGCCTGGTACAGATAAAGTGCCCAAAAGAAAGTGCACAATTTTTTTGAATACTAAGATGACTGAAACATGCTGTTAAAATAAAGAATATTAATTATTTTAAGCACAATTTAATTACCTCACTAACAGTGCAGGCACCTGGTGATAGACCTAGTATTATGCACTTTTTACACTTTTGCTGAATGAATTTCAGGCAAGCATTGGTTATCCAGAGTCCTCCAAAAGTGCTCTGCCTGTCAGTGAGGATTTGATAACCAGCCTCACCGCCAATGCAGTCACACCTGGAGTCTTCATCTACTTACACTGCAGGAATCTAATTTGTCTCCAGTATCCACCCTGGATAATGAGCACCAAGCTGTCAACAGGCCTGGATAGCAATGACCGCTCTGTGTGACCCTCTGAGGACGGCTGTGTGTCCGGTCTGCTCTTCTCACTGATTGACAACTACAGACTGAAAGAGGGAGAAGAGGATCGCTAGTGTGAGGAAAGTGATAGGAAAATGGGATGGGGGAAGGGAGTAGAGTTGTGTGAAAAAGGGATGGCAGGCAGAGACGGTAAAAAAGACTGAAGCACTGGTGCATAAAGAGCATCTTTAGAGAGTAAGAAAACAAAAAAAAGTCCATCAAACAGAACACAGAAACAAAAATGAACTTTGCTCATTTCTGGATTAAGACAGAAGATTCTTACTTATGAGTAACCCAGAAGATCACTCTAGTAAAGAGACAAATCGATTTCTTTTCTTTTAAAGAATACTTAAGTCATATAGCCTATCATTAAGCTGAACCTTTTAGTCTGTAAGTAATAATGAAAGTGTTTTTGTTGATAGAAATAGACAAAGAGGTAGATATCTGGCACACCAAAACCTGAATTATAAAGAAAAAAAAATCCAGGATCATTTCCTTGACACAGAATTCATTCCTTGGACATGCAAATCTCATTTCAGCATGACATCTTCTGAAAAATAAGAACCATCAGCTCTGGCTCACTGCCTCTATTAAATAGAGGCCATCATTTTTAACGCATAGTTAGGCTCTTTGGAGTCCTATAAAAGTTATACTGCAAGTATCACTCAGGAACTGGATTATGGTCTGAGTTGTTGACTGCTACTGAATGGGGAAAGCACTTTGTAAGATGGCTTGTTAAAAGGTCTTCAGAGTCCCCACCCCCACAACCACCACCCCCCCCCAAAAAAAAAAAAAAAAAAAAAAAAAAAAAAAAAAAAACTTTTGATGCCTCAGGTAGCAAGTAAGAATATTTATTTCATCACTTCCTAGAACTTTAAAGTGTTACTTATTACTGATACAAAAAGCCAATTAGCTAACACAACAAATAATGAAACAAAATAATCTGCAATGTTAAATGAGCAATGACCTCTGTTTTTTTTCTATGAAGATCCAAAGAGGATAAAGTTGGCCTGTTTGTGGTAGAATTAATAAGTTATTAACATATTCATGCATAAAAAACAAATCTGCAGTTAAGACACTACATTCTTAATAAAGGCCCATTCAATCTACTTTGAGAGTGACACTGCAGACACACTGCAGGGTGGCCCTGCGGCTTCATTTTATATATAAAATAATAATAATAAAATAAAATATAAAAGGCCAAAATTTCAAAATATCAAGTGTCTCATCAGATTGCATTTGTGTGGTTCCTGATAAAGCCATTCTGCCCTTTTTCACCAAAGCAAAGAAGCTAGTCCTCATCCCAAAGCGAGAATCCCTTCAGTGCTGAGAACTGTCACTCAACACAGGGTTGGGAGGCATTCAGAGAAGAATATTTATCTCAAATATAAAGAAAGAAAAATATATACAACCAAGATCTCACATCATAATACAGTAGGTATCCGATTTTAATGCCACTTGAAATAAGCAGATACATAGACATGGAAGCGTCACCATTAAATGGGCAAACATTCAGGAACACCTGGCAGCTATACAAAGCATATAAAGAAAAAGCTACATGCATGACCTGAAATCTCCATAAAAGAAATGAATGAATAAAGTCTTCAGCATGATGCATCAATGATGGTTTCATTCATCTTCTATAGCGCTTATCCTGTTCAGGGTCGCGGGTGGCTGGAGCCTATTCCAGCTGGCTTAGGGCGAGAGGCGGGGTACACCCTGGACTGGTCTGATGGTTTCATTAGAATGGGAAAAAAAAGTTATTATGTATAAAGAGCATATTTTCATTATTTTAAGTGGTCTGCCTAAGGTTTTTACTTTCAGCACAGCCAACATATTTTCCTGTTCCCTATTTATTTTTAGGTGAATCATTTGATTAAATAGTTGGCAACCTTCAGCATTTCTTACAGGGACACTTTGCAGAGCAACATCAGAGGTCGATGCTAGTTCGCCTTATGCTCAGGCTTTGAAACTGTTGCACTGATTAGGTAAATAGGGCTATATGAAAAGGTTTATAGCTCTGCTAGATACAGTAACTGACAGTGACCCATTAATGGGAACAGCCATGCTTCTGGTATTGGATTTATATAAATGAACTCTGAGGCTCATTTAATGATTAAATTATGCTCAACATCAATCTGCAGACTGTGTGGGTATGTCTATGTATTTATCCCTGCTTAGACACTTTGTTTATCACAAGAGCTAGTATATTTACATCAGGGATAACAACAAACAGTGATTTCATCTAAATGCAGATTACATTCGTTATTATACCCCACACTTTCACTGAACTCGAGTCATCTTTTTCACTCACAATCATCTCTGGCTGCTTCCTCAAATCTCTGTCCAGCCCTCCAGTCTTTTATGTTTGCCCCTTCCCTCTCCCTTGCCATCAATCCCTGCTTTATAATCACTTCAACAATGACTGATAATGGGAGAAAAAAAAAAAACACTGATCTAAAATAGACAGCATGAATAATTTCTAGATGCTTATTTGGTCTCTCAGACGTGTCATCTATTTGTTGTTGTTGTGTGACAGTGGTAACATTTGTGAGTTGTGTTTACTGCCGGGCCCGTGGGAGGGGATGCTGCTTTTTTTTCCTGATCAGAGAGAGATGTAATCTCACAGCAGAGCAGCTCCAGTAGGCAAAGACTTCTATGTGTGTAGTGTTTTTTTGTCAGTGCATATGTTATGAAGTCTGATTAACATCTCATTGCTTGGCAACAACCGGTCAGCATGCGATGTCTCACTAAAAGTTATTTTTTATCAGTGACAGGGGCAGACACATCCCCTACCGCTGCTCTTCAAAATGCTCACACACCTTGAAAACAATCTAATCAAATGTCAATTACTCCTCCTTCAGGAATCTTTATCGGTCTCTGAAAGATTCAGTCATGATTTACCCCCTATAAGGTGCTTTTCCTTTAGTGCCGACATCCTGGTGACAACAGCTCTTCGATATTCTGCTGGTTCAAGGCAGGTCAGAAATTAGCAGCTATGTCAGATTCCTTTGGCAGAAATGTTGTGGCAAAAGATAAGGGAAAAAAATAAAATGAGAGGACAAAGATAAGCAAAAGCTGTAGAATGAGGGTTGAAACCAAGCAGGAAAGGGTGGCTGGTTTAATTGTGGTATCAGACAAAGAGTGTTAGACATGAAGAGAGAAAAGGGAACTCAACAAAGATGGAAAAGAAAAACATGTCTTCTACATACTACTAATTGTCAGTCCATCCACCATCCACACTCTACTGCTGATCCAAGTCATATCCAGGTCTAATAGAATATGACATCCCTCTATACATGTAATCCTTCCTGGTAGGGTTCTAATCCAGGGTTTCTGGTACAACCCAAAAACCAAGGTGGTACTTCAGAGGCTTCCTAATATAATGGAGTACAGGCTCTACTTCCTGCTCCCTCTGGATCCCTGAGCATTAAACCCTATCTTTAAGACTGAGCTCAGTTATATTTTGGGGGAACCTGCTCTGGTATCTACAATCTTGTACTTTCAGTCATTTTAGAAAAAGAAATAACCAAAGTGAGAGCAGGGATGTGGATTGACTGGTCAATCAAAAGCTTTGCCTTCAGGCTCAGCTCCCTCTTTGCCTCAACTCTTTGGAATAACTCCTGCAATGATGCTGACACAGCACCAACACGCTTGGCCCCCTCACTTACCCTCACTCTTAAACAAGACCCTGAGATACTGGAACTCTGTCACTTCTTAAATTAATAACCGTCATGGATTAATAAAGTACATTCTATTCTATTCTATTCTATTCTATTCTATTCTATTCTATTCTATTCTATTCTAGGTCAAAGAGTCAGTCCCCAACCTTTGAATTCTTCTTTCTTCTAGGTTTATTCATGGTATGACATACCGTACAAACAGTAAAAGTCATCATTTTTTAAACAGGAGAGAGCCATGCTCACAATTTCAGATCTAGTATATTATGACATTTTTTGTATCATATTATCCAGCTTTAATTATAAGCCAGCAGCTCACTTAGTCAGCTCATAGCAAAATAATTGACAGATGAACTGGTCAAAGCAAAGATTAAATGTTGTTCCTGGAGGGATTAGCGTGTTATTCAGCATGTTTTATCAGATGAGAATGGAAAGGCACACAATACATCAGTACACTCAGATAAAACACACACCTATCACTCCCTCTGACTCAGAGATCACACATACCAACGATGAAATTGGCTATGATAGGTTTTGCCCCCTTATAAATCCAAAGAGTCTAGCCCGCGTCCATTGAGCTTTTCTAATAATGCTGGTCTTACCTGAACCTTATTGAGAGCACTCAGGTCTTTGCAGGAAATAAAAGAGTACCTCCTCCTCATCCATGTCGTTGTTTTCATTTCTCTCTGCTATAGCCTAGATTATTATTGCTCTCTGCTGTGGACAGTCAGCAGGGGGTTAACTGGATTAACAGGATATGGACAGGGCCGTTTGGAAGTTAAAGTTCAAAGCTGCTTTTCAGGGCACACACCCTGTCTTATAAAAGTTGGTGTGATGATCCATAATAGTTTGTTGAGGTTTCTTTCATAGGCTGCAGGTTTTGGTGTTGTGGCATTGTGCTCATAACTCAACTGACTTGGGTGGCTGTAGTGCTCCTGAAACGACGTGTCACCCATCATAAATGGAAAAAGAGAGGGAACAACATTGGACCTGTGCTTTTTGGGAAACACTTCACAAGACTGGTAAACTGCATAGTGGGACATTTTCTCATGTTGCACATTTTGCTCTAATTTAAATACTGCACATGTATTTGCATTTTTGCTCATTGGTACATATTGCTAGTGTGCAATATTGAAAGTATCAGCCAAACCCAGGTTGAAGGGTATGGTGTCTTTCCAAAAATGTGTTGAGAGTGAGCTGAGGTCTGCTTTAGAATGGTCAAATTGATGTGCCGACAACGTACAGCTGCCATGAACAGCCCCATCCTCTAGAGATGACATCCAAAGACAACTAGCTAACATCGGTGATATCAATCCATCATTTGGGAAAATACCAAACATGCTTCTTTTCCTTTTAATAATTGTGAAAATCTTACACTGAATGCATCATTTTCTTTAAAAAAGAAAGGAAATCTTGATAATTGTTTAACATAGTGCTTGTAGTCTCCCTCTCTTAGGCAGTGGAGTGGCTGTGATTGTTGACATTATAATAAATTGGTCAACCTAATTGGCATAACCACCAATTTGTTATACATTAGTGTGCTTATTTCCCCAGCTACAAACTAAAGCCGCAAACAAGTCACACAGCATTTAGCTTCAAAGATGATTTTACTCATTTAGAAATTAATTCACATTATTTCGTGATACTGAAGTATGACGTGTTGTAAAAGTCAAATACAGATATAGGAACTTTTGTTTGTTAGTGGTTAATGAGCCTCCAATATTCTTCTAAAATACAAAATAATAACCTGACAGTTATGACATGATAAGTTTTTGGCAGCATTGGACTGGTGCAGCTTGTATTTACTTAGCTTTCCACGTCCCCTCAGCTTGTCGATGATAAATAGAGCACCATTCATTTAAAATCTGACTTAATGTACACATACTTATCATTATATAATCCACAGTGCTCAGTTACAGAAGAATCTCCCCATGCCTTAACCAAAGCATTAACTACAATTTAATCAAATCAACAATATAAGCTTGAAAATACGCAATCATGTTATAATGTGATAATTCAGTATCACAAAATAATGTTAATTCAGCAGCACATTATACCATGAAAGTTTAGTATCACAAAATAATGTGATAATTCAGTATCATGTTAAATTTATCACATGATAACATGATACTTTTTTAAACTTTTTTCCTTGCGTTACAGCAATACGCTTCCATACAAAGGCACAAGTTACCCCTTAAATGCTGTTTTTGCAATGGCCACAAGTAAGTCCCTGTCAACGTTTGAGACCAGGAGCAGAAAATTGGAATAGAGGTCTGTTTAACAGGATCAAGAATTTATTTATTTATTTATTTATTGAAGGGAGGTAATATGAAAGGTTCAGCAAAGTCTTGAATGAAAATATTGCTCTGCACAAACTCATTTTTATAATGTTGACCTGGCATTTTACTAGACAACCTTTATAGAAATTTAATTCACCCATTTCCCGGTCCCTTTGGAATTTGTGACCTCAGAAGTCCTCATCAGAATATCAGTGACATTACTTTAGATTTTAATGAAAATCTAAGGTAAACTTAATCAAGGATATTATGAAAACCGTTTGCTTTGTTTGCAAGAATGTAGATTAAAATAAACTGAAAGGGAGGTCAGCAGTATAATATTTGTGGCCACGGTGCTTGAATGGCCAGTGAAAGAAAGTATGTTGTTAGCTCTGCATAAAAACCCAAACTGTCCTTCAGAGATATGCTTTCAATCACATGAAGGACATTATGCTCTTAATCTCCAAGAACACAGATAAGCACCACACTACACTGAAACAAGGTTATGCTCACGTGTACAAACACACACAAACAACCAGGGTTAAAGTGAGTGAAGTAGGCATGTGCCTCAGACAGTTTGTTTACGGCAAAGATCTGTATCTGAGTGTCACTGATTGCAGGACACAGCAGCACACGTGCCCGACAACAAGTATGTTTTAACATGATTTTGAAAACATGCAGAAAATAAAAAAAAATGTGTATGCTGCCAGAGCACAATGTAAAACATAACCAACATCGACCAAACCCAGGTTGAAGGGTCATGCAGCCTTTCCACAAGAGTGTACATACTAATGACTTACGTTTTAATAACCAAATAAATTAAAGTTTTCCATAAAATGGAATAGAAAAGGATGGTAAAAAAAAAAAAAAGGAAAGGTGTTAACTAAATTTGTTAGGTTGTGTGATTAACTGCATTATATGTTGTGATATCTTTTTGATCTTATCTGGCCATCTAGTCTGTGATAAAAGTGGATAGAGATTAAAAAATGTGGAGGTTTTTGGCCCATGGAGGTGTGAGGCATTTGGCGATGGTAAGGAAAGGTAATTTTAAATGTAAAATGGGAAATGGACTGAAAAAAAAAACCTCATTTCTAGTTTTACCACTTCAAATGCATTAAAACCTCATGTCTTTTTTTTAATGTTCCCACTTTCCATAATCAAATGTATACACACACACACACACACACACACACACACACACACACACACACACACACACACACACACACACACACACACACACACACACACACATGTATGTAATGGTTTATCCCATAAGATGCTGGTACATTACTAAAGCAAGCAAAGAAAAGATATGATTTCATTTTTAACTGTTGTGACAGATGGAATAAAAGTATGGTTGATTGGCAAATGGGTCGTTATGAAAATAAGGTAATGAAAAGTTACAACTGGCCTTAATCCCAGTCAAAGTTATTTCATCTTAATTCTCTACTGTATAACTTTTTAATCATTGTTTTTTTTTTCTCTCACAGATTTTGAGGGAATTGTTTAAAGGAGCAGTCCAGCAAACCAAAGCTGGTAAATAGTTACGTCCTGCTGTCTGGTGTTAAAGCCTAAAGATTAAATCCATTAATTCATGAATTATTTTGAAATTACTTCTTGGTTAATAAAAACTTTAAGAATTAATACAATTTTAAAGCTACACTCGTCTCCAAATTCATATGTTGACCGTTTTCTCCAAGGGTGTAATATCCAAAGTGCTGTCTGTCTGTTCTTGTTCTTTCAGTCAGGTTTGCTGAGCATGTATTTGTGTGAAATAATGCCATACAGCATGTGTCCATTGTACTCTTAATGGTAATGCAGAGTCTGTCTCCAATGAGCAAATACACAGGGAGTTTCCCTCTAAGCCTGCCAACTCCTCTCAGCCTGCCCCAACAGGTTATCAAAGCAGACACTTGGCAGCCTACTTTCCAAAGCAAAGCATCTGCCCATTCAGAGCCAGTGGGGCTAATGTCTGCCTCTATCATTCTTATGTTCAAAATGACCTTGGCATCAGCATATACAGCAATAACTGATGCATGGGTTTTAAGCACAAGAGGAGGAAAATATAACTGCAAATCAATTCAAGCTCAAACATGGGTCCCACTGACAGCCATTACTAAGACAAAGTCACCTTCAGAGCGAGCAGAGGTGGCCATTACTTCTTTAAAAGGTGGGTTATTGATATTCTGTTCAGTTTGGACATGCATGCTTGCATTGCAAGTTTTGAAATTGCACTTGCAATTGAAAAATGCTCACACAAAGGCTCTCCGGAGATACCTTTAAACATCTGTTTAGCCTTCTATTTGAATTCCTCTTACTCCGTCAAGGAGAGAGAGGAAGTCATAACTCAACTGCAAAATAAAAAATAACTAAATAAATACAAACAGTATGATTTATAAAAAGTAAAATTATATAATATTATATTTGTAATGACTTCAACACAACAAGCATATCCCATACTCATTTAAATAATAATAAAAAAAAAACTTTGTAGAGACACTGATGAGCCTTAACTAACATTTACCATATATACCAGAGTAGTTCATTGTTTTTAAAATGAACAGTGAGGATAAGCTTTTTCTGCAATACATAGAATGTGCTAGTTAATGATCTTGAAAGGTGCTGGTTGGCACTTACACTAATTCCAGTTGCCTTTATGTTCAGCTTGTCTTACTATGTTATAATAGCCTGAACAAAGTCAAACATTTGTTCTGTAATTGTGCACACTGGTCCAAGGTAAGACAGCAGATGAAACTGCAGCCCTTTGCAACAAGGTGAAGCTGTTCCATAAATCCCAGCACTGTTTTTATCTGCTGAAGTGAAAAACAGTGAATCTCTATGAGTTAAAGTAACCAATTGTCCATAACCCTCGCACTCTGATGTCTAAGGAGTGAAAAGAAAAGTAAAGACAAGACAAGGAGATTTTGTGTGTGTGTGTGTGTGTGTGTGTGTGTGTGTGTGTGTGTGTGTGTGTGTGTGTGTGTGTGTGTGTGTGTGTGTGTGTGTGTGTGTGTGTGTGTGTGTGTGTCTGTTTGGGAGAGTTTACAAGCAGGATTCCAAGTCTGACAATAGCTAAGCGAAGTGTCTTTGTTTTAGCTAAGCCCTCTTATCTCCCCCTGCTCTCTAAGAGCTCTGTTTGAGAGCTGTTCCTGTAGCTTCTACCCTCAACACCACTGCTTGAAAGAAGGGTTTAAACTGCTTAGCTTTTGGCAGTTTTCCCACATTACTTGCATGTAAAGGTTATGCAAAGGTTAATATCAATTTCTTATTTTTGTTTCAAATATTAAAGTCTCCTCATTGAGCTTTAGGGAGCAACTAAATTAAAGTTGGTACAGTCTCTATCAGAAATGATACATTACAAGAAAAATAGATTAATAAACAGCCATCAGCAGTACAGCTGTAGAGTTTAACCTTTTTAGTACACACACACACACACACACACACACACACACACACACACACACACACACACACACACACACACACACACACACACACACACACAGGCAGGTGCATGCACACAAAAAAAAAACAAACACACATAAAGGCACATCTACCCCATGTACAGTGAATGGTCAGTTGTGATATATTTGTTTACCTGGTTTCAGTCCAAAAGTCACACCCAGTCTCCTATCCACGTTCACAGAAAGGAATCATTTGTTTTCCACGGATAAAATTAACAAACAAATAAAAACTAGTTGAATCAGATCAGGCTTAAACTTAAGAAATGTCCTCTCTGTTGATCGTTTACACTTTCAGTCAACAGCTTGATGAAGGAGCTTAGAGTTGTTTTCTTCACATATTTATGAATAATAAATGTGCTGGACTACTATTTGATCCCAGTTCTTAACAGATTCAAGTTTACTTGCCCCGAAGGCTTTCCTGAAAGGTGAGTGGCATCTTTAGTTAAAATGTATTCTGTCTCAAACCAAAATGCTTAATTACTAAAAAGTATCATCTTAAATGATGCCCAGCAGGACACTCTCAGGTGCTTAAGAGAGGAAACTTGACCTTGCAGCCTGCTCTTCTTTTTTAGAAATCAGAAAACAGAGTCTGCCTCTTGAAGGGTAAGTCAACATTGTATATGAGGCAACATATTGTCACCTTGCTGGAAAGAAACATGAAGTTATCTTTCACACAAGAACCGCCACAGCAGTCTGACGGACTGTTTGTGATTTTCACTAACATGAGCTAATGTTAGCCTAACGTTAGCTCCTAGCTGTGTTGTTCATCATGTCACTTTGTTTGCTGGGAGCTCATTGGCCTGTTTTGTTCTAGTTTTCTCACATCATTGTTAGCTGTTGTCCAAATGGAAGTTAAACTAGTTAAACTAACATTAGCTTCTGGAGCTTAGCTTCATTAGCTTATCTGTAGTTGCCCAGATCACAAAGGCTGACAAACATTCTGCTGATTTTCGATGTAAATACTGTAATACCAAAAAAAGGGGAGTCACTTTTGGTAAAGATGATGAAAAGGCTGCTATATTTTTCTCATGACCGATGCTGATGCTGTTTCTTGTTGTCTGAGACAGTGATGTAACAAGATGCGGTTTATCACGTTTGCACTGGGACCTGTAAGTTTGGGCTTGTAACTAAAGCTTTTTATCAGTCTTCTAACTAGTTAATTGATAAATATATCCCTCTAATGTGTAGTTTCAACCCTTTTGATGTCTTTTAGATGATATGTGATCTTTCTTTCTTCAAGAATCATCAATAATGTCCTGTGAAATTTCTCCTACAGTGACACCTTGCCATAGCACCAGTCACTGAATGTTTACTGTTTGTCTGAGTGAGTGGCGGGGGGCTGGCTTACCCATAGGTCAACTGTGTTAATTTAGTTCTTTAATTTCTTTCTTTCTTTCTTTCTTTCTTTAATTTATTATTTATTTATTTATTTATTTATTTATTTATTTATTTATTTATTTATTTATTTATTTATTTATTTATGTATGTATGCAAGACCTATTTCCTTTATTTAGTTTAGATTGAGGCCTAACGTGTGTAACCATACATGCTCATGTGTTGAGTAAGAGCTGAACCCAGAAGCTGACAGAGGTCTGGTGTCAAGAAGGTGAATTTTATCTAAAGCTTTCAGATGACAGAGAAGTAGCAGGCTGGAGGGAAAGGTAATCCAGAAGATAGAGAAAACAGGTATGAGTCACGGTTCTGGCTGCCAAAAGGCAAAGCAAAGCAGGACTCTGTGACACAATAAATCGTGGTTAGCACAACAAGACGTCAGTGCTGTTCTGGTATCGTGTCTGTGATGACTTTATTTGCATGCAGTTGTATTGATTGCGGATCAAGAGCAGGTGAGCAGAGAGACTGTAGATGACAAAGGGCAAGGAAAGGATAGGAAGACATCAGGCACTTCAAATTCACACAAAACTAAGGAAGCTAAACACATTTATGGGCAGATGTCACAGAGGAGAGACTGTGACATCATGTGTTCCTCAACAGCAGCCTCTGCCAGGATACCAGAAGAAGTGCAACAAATTTAGGATTTTTTTTTTTTTTTTTTTTAATGTGCTCAACTCAAACCTGGACTTGGTTAATAGAGACTCTACTCATATTCTTCTTTTGTTAACTTAAACTCCATTCAGTTTAAAGACCAAGGACATAAAGTTGTTTTTTTTAAACCATGTTTAATAATAATAATAATAATAATGATAATAATAATAATAATAATAATAATAATTTAAAAAATAAGTTTGGTTGAATTTTATTCTATCCCATGTCAAAATGTGCACAGGCTTACCAGAAACCTCTGCTTCTGGATCAGTCAGCCACTTAAAAAGGCCTTTTCTTTATTCTGAGTGTGTTGATTTTCCAGGGCATTTGAGATATGACCCACACCAAGGGCTTCCCATTTTTCTTCCTTGCAAACAGCCAGAGAAGTGACACCTTAGCAATAGCTCCCCAGTGTCTGGGTCCCAGTCTCGCGCTGGAGCAGCAATCTGTTTTAAATGAACTGTTTGTGTTCCTCTCACACATTTGGTGTTATTTTAATGGCCTGGAAACCACAAAGCAATATCATAAAGGATTATTATACCTTTAAATCACCTGTGAGATCTGAGTGCATAGGACTTCCATTAATCATCTTTGCTGGGGTGCAGCTCAAATTAAAGAGCGAGCCTCGTGCTCACAGGTACAGAAAATAAGCCACAGGGAAAAATACTTTCCACTTTAGGTAGTAGCTTTGTGTTATATCTGGATAAACCTAACTTATTGTGAGTAGTGTATACAGTGTGTGTGTGTGTGTATATATATATATATATATATATATATATATATATATATATATATATATATATATATATATATATATATATATATATATATATATATATTACAACAATTGAAACAACAAAACCTGATGACTGTCACCCTTTCAGACTCAGTGATGATGAAGCTGATCCTTATCAGGAAATGAAGTAATTTGAAACTCAAAGCCAAGAGGTGGCAGGGTTATACTGCAAAGCTCCACCTTACAACCAAGAACTCTGAGACATGAGGGTAAGTAATGCAGTTTATGCTTTAATATGTTTCATATCATACCTAAATACATAAGTACTTCTAATTTCTGTTCCTTTTCATAATGCAGAATATCTGGGATTTTTTTCTACTCTTCTCTGATTTGGTTGGTGTCTTGTTTAGTTGTGTGCTCATGTGCTAAATACATACACCAGTAAGAACCCCCAACAATAATTTATCACCACATTACCTGACCAGATAACACTTTTTTCCAAAATGACCATACGGAGAGACACAACATGTAAATACCTCTCCAGAAAAACATGATGGATGTGAGACCGACAAGTAACAAACCCCATTCAGCCAATCAATGAATCAGCCAACAGGAACTACAGCATGCCAGCATCCTTTTAATTGCCTGTTCTCTGCTGAATGATTCAGGTTTTGCTGAAGGCTTTAATGAGGTGTTGAATTTCACTGCAGGGATTGAAACACAGCCAATTAATAGGCAGTTGTAGAGAGGCCCAGGTGAACTTAAAGGAGAGCAGTGTACCAAAAATAACATCCTCAAAACTTATGGACAGAATAAGGGTCCTAAACACACCGTTTAGGCTTTGGATACACAGATGGACCAACCATGCATGAAAAGGAATCATAGAGCTGTTTTGTTTGTTTTTCCTTTGGAGAGACTTGCTTGTACAGTCTCAGACAGGCACAATATTTGAGTACAAATCCTGAAGTCATATACTCAGTTTAGCATCAAGTGCTATTCTGCATTCAACTCACAAACACCACTTACACTGCAGCAGCACCTACAGTATAATGCATTTGTCTGGATATAAAAGAACAAGGAGTGTTATTTAAACTTGTTATGTGTGCAGGACACAAGGGGACCGAAAGTAAAATTTGAAGTCAAACACTGTTAAAATGAACAAGCGCAAGCTTTCCTCAGGATTGTCCCTGTGGGTAAGGTGAAGGCAGGGGCTGCAAAGCCAACTAAATAAAATTAGGGGAGTGGAGAGGAAGTGAGGGAAGTAAAGTTATCAAATAAATGTTCCTCCAAGACTTAAAACTAACTAATGTCTAGTTTTGCACATAGCCACTTCCACTTTTTACCATATCAAGCACATGTAGCAATCTGTTGAAATACCTAATTGTGCATGTGTTTGGATGCTCAGGCCAAAAACTGATTTGGTCAATTATTGTTTTAAAAATGTATTACTGTTTTTAACAGTGTTGCAAAGGTAGAGTGTAAATTAGAAGTCAAAGGACACAACAAGTTATTGCTTTCTCAAATAAGTGCCAAATGAATACTTAATTAATTAATCCTGAGACAGGCTAGAATGAACATTATCATAGTGAATCCTCATGATACCCCTCTTTTGAAGACATCGGGGGATTTGGGCTTGTTTCATAAAGGTTAATTGGGTGTCTCTTACTGTTTAAAATGTTTCTCTTTGAAAGTCACATCTTGCATTTTCTTCTTCCTCCTCTTCTTCTTCTTATTTTTTAAATTCTTGTCTATCTTTGTTCAGTGAACAGGGCTTGGCCACCTTGAATCTAAAACCCTGTAAATTAAAATAGAGGACATTTGAGGGCATTACAAATCATGTTATCCTATCTAGACTATCTGTCTAATAGCAGTCTGTTACTTTTACTGAAGTAGAACATTGTTTCAGAGACATACAGTGCTTAACAAATTTATTAGACCACAACCCAGTGTATGGTGTTTGCTACTACAGCCCTAATTTAATAGTGTGTCTCTGTAATGGTTATTCCACCAGGATTTGCAAGCACTTTAATCAAATTACATATTTAATGAATTATTGTTGCTATCCACAATAAAACAACAACAACAACAACAACAACAACAACAACAACAGTACTCTCTTCACAGAGAATTACAGTTTTCTAGCTCAAATTTGGGTACTTTTGTTTCAATTTTATCTATTTTAGGATGAAGTAAATTCTTTACAGACAGTTGTGTTGAGTTTCAAGTTAATGACAAATGAGTGTTAATTGTTCATTCCATTTAAGTTCCTAGTCGATGGCAAGACATGGGGAGCCCAAAACATGTTTATTACAATAAGCAGTTGAGTGAAGCCTTTGTGATTTATCGAAGGACAAACCTCTGTTTCTGCTAATAGAGCATGGTTAATGGAGCAGACTCAACAGTGTCTGTTATCAAGTAATCACAATTTGTTCCCCTAACGCTTAACAGGATTGAGAGGTCTAAGTTTCTTCAACGAACAGGCAGTTGATTGTAATTAACGCAGTGAAGTGTCACATGGAAGCGTGAACATCAGGATAATGACTGTTATGGCAGTCTTCTTTTTACAGATGAAGAAGACTTCACTTGATCTCCTGCTGGGATTGACGTTTATTTAAAGAACAAAACCAGGGTGTGCTGATGATGAGCTGCAAGAAAATCACACCCATCTAATTGCACCAACGAGACCATGCATTAGTGTACCTGCATTAAAGATGAAGAGTGAAATAAGCTTAAGACACTCTAAAAGCTTCCAACACAAAGGTTTTAACAAATCATCACAAACAGACACTCTGTTAATTTAAGTGCTGACTGTGTCATTGCTAATTATTCATCTGAAAAAAATGCATTTACACAGCAGCATGCTATTGATTAACATGGTTTTTGATTACACAGGGATTTATCCAGACTTGACAGATTGTGCAAATTATTAAAGAAGTCAGTAAACTGATATACAAAAAAAATGTAGTCAACATTAGGAGTAGACTAAGTTAAATAAAGCAGTTTATTGTGCAGAAGAATTATCGCTGGCATCAAATATCGGTTTTTAATTTAAAGCAGTGAGCAGCAGTGACAGGCCTGTGAGAGTAAAAATCAAAATGTTTAAAAAATTCATCTTTTACTCTTAGAAGTAAGTCTTCATTTAGATTTTAATGAATCTGAATGAATTTAATCTTTATGCGAAACAACAGTTCATATCAACAGACAAATAAACGTGTCAGTTAACTCCTTGATGATGGTTGTTAGGAATTTATGAGCAGAACCACTGATGACTGAGGGATCAAAGGTCACAGGCATTCATTGTTGGTTTTCAGCTGATGAAATCCATAAATTCTTTGCAATTGTACGTTGAGAGACATTGTTCTTAAACTGTTGGACTATTTGCTCATACAGTTGTTCACAAAGTAGTGAAACTCGATGCTCCTCCTGGGATGCTCCTTTTATACCCAGTCATGATACTCACCTGTTTCCAATTAACCTGTTCACCTGTGGAAAAATCCAAATAGGTGTTTTTTGAACATTCCTCTACTTTCCCAATCTTTTGTTGCCCCTGTCCCAGCTTTTTTGGAACGTGTTGCAGGCATCAAATTCAAAATGAGTGAATATTTTGAAAAGTGTTTAAGTGGGCTTTGTTATGAAATATTTACTGCTTATTTGCTTAAGAACTGTTAAAATGATCCATTGTTATTACCTGTATCTGTTTTTATTTTGAATCTTAAGTTTGCTGGAGTGCCAGATTATTGTTTTTTATCAGTAAAATTTGAACTTTTGTCTTCTTTTGTCCTCAAGAAGGCCAGACAGGCATAGAGCCTAACCCAAAGAACCCAAGTAGTGGGTGCTAGACATCCTGAAGGTCCAAATCTAGATGGAAAGATACCAGAACCAAACAGAGAGAAGGGGTTGAGAAGAGGGAAAAGAAGACTGAGGAGCAGTATGCTTGATGGACTGCCTACTAGGCCAGCCAAGCCAGCCACGTTTCCTGGCAGAACAGTTCTTACCCTGGAGGATTTTCTGCAAACAGAACCAGCATCCTTAAGTCCTTATTTTAATCTTCTTATTTACTGTGTTTGTGTGTTGTCTCTTGATAAAAACAATAAAATGGTTTGCAGTGAAATATCATTGTGACATCATGGCCATGGCATTGAGTACCTTCAGATGCATAAATACTTGGTCAAGAAGTGTTTTTGTACTGATGGACAATCAAGTCACAAATTTTAACATTTTGTTGTGAGGTCTAAAGTTCACTAGACAATAGTTTGAACACTCTGAACAGTATACTTTAGACCCAGCAGAGTTTTAAACTGAGGTGGAATATCAAGCTACAGCAATTACACAGGTGAAAGTTAACCTTATTCATCATCTTTGTTTCCAAATAAGCACTAGATGCAAAGAACAGCTGAGGCCAAAGTCACTTCAGCACACAAAGGGACCCCTCATAGCTGCAGTACAAAATCTATCTAAGGTCTTTAAAGGAATCAGTACTTCATAAAGGGCAACAAAAAAATCAGCTGTTTTAGAGACTTGGGAAGTTTGAACGGTTCCATAAAGATTTCTTCAGATGGTTACCATCCAGGAAGTAAAATGATTATTTTTTTCCAGAAATATTCAAGAAAGTAAGTATTTAAGGAAATATTCACTCTGATTCCCACCTGTAGTCATTATTTAGACTTTGCTTTTATGAGTTCTACATTGCACAATGTTTATTTGTCATATTATGGAATATTCTGTTAATTACAAACTCAGATTTAGATCAATTAGACAGATGAACACATTACAAAAGTAGGCTGTGTCACATCACCTGATCTCTCCTCAGCTAAAGCATCATTAAAATGATTTTAATTGTGATGTGGCTGAAATTGGATTGATTATGGTCAGATGTTTTTCTTATAATGCTACACAAGGTTGTTAAGGTCATCAGTGATCCAAGGTTTAAAGAGTACAAAAAAAGTACACAGGTCAGAGAATCTTTTGGTGCATGGGTGAAAGGTTCTTGTCATAACCAGATTTAAACTTTTGCCACAAGATTTTAACACTCTGGCTTTTATTTCTCTGATTTTTTTTCCTCTATTGTGAAAATAAGTCTTTCGGGTTCATGACTCACAGTAGGTTTCATATCCATCCCTGCCAGAAAAAGGACTCCTGCTGCCAAACAAATATTAGCACACCACCACAACAAAAGCATGGATTTCAAAGAATTGGCTAATTTCTTCTTCTCTCTTTGGTTTTCATGCTCTAAACTCTCCCCTCCTCTTATGCTCTTTCCTTGCGGCTTTCTCATGTGAAACAAGTTGCTTAACAGCTGTTCTTCATCGTCTGCAGTCGCTTGTGTGCTGCCTCAGTGGGATGCTTTAGTTCATCCCTTGATCTGTCATGTTATCCCCATCTCTGCCCGCCTTATATTCCCACTTTATCCCACTGCTAGACATGCACTGCTTCACTTCTTCTTCTCTTTTTACTTCATCTCTTCAAGTCTTTCCTCTCATGTCTCTCCTTTTTTTTCTTCATTTTTTCTAAGTTTCTTTGCCTTTGCTCTTCTCACTCTTTGTATTACGTCACAATCCTCATCTCTAGCTCGTCTTCCCAACACTCATTTAAATCACCCCTCCCAACTCTCACCATCTAATAACTTTGTAATGGCAGAGTTGGTCTGCAGTGCCCGGAGCTATCAACTCTTATGGTTCTAATAGTTTCTTCTGTGCTGTTAAGACTGCTGTTGAGTGAGAGAAACATTAAGGACCGATCCAGGACTAATCTCAGACGTTCTCTGTGGACACAGAGTCAAAAGAGAAGTCTTAAGACATGGCACTTGTGGTGTGAATAAGTTTGAGGAGGAAAGAATCTGGAATTGTCTAATCCTTGGGTCATTATTACCACAGAATTCAGTTATATAATGTGAAATACTTCATTTCATTCTCCTCCAGTTTCATTATTCCCTCCCTTCCTCTATCTTTTAGCTTTCCTCTATTGTCACTGGTTCTAATAGTGAGGGATTAACATTTAATATTCTCTCTTGTCAGGGATTACTGAACAAGTGACACATTTTCATTTCAAGCTCACTACCTCAAACAGGATAGATCCAAACACAGAATGCATCAATATTTGATCTAGGATTACTGTAAAAGGGAAAAATCACAAATGATACAAACAATTGTGTTTGATGTAAGCTGCTTTTCATTTTTGCGCCACAACTGGATTATGATGATAAACCATTCTCCCCCACGATTCATTCGAACATGCTTGACTCTTGAAAGCAGCCCTTCTCTCTTTTTCAAATGCAGACATCCTCGCTGGACATGAAAAAAAAATATGCCAATCCATTCAGTTAAAGATTCCCAATGAATGTTTTAAAACGTTATGCTCTCTGTACTATAAATCTGACTGGCAGGAAGACCAACTGAATGACAAAGCACATTATCATCAGGTTTGCTCAGCATAATCATCAGTCTGCAGCAGTCAGTGCTCATCAGCAGTGTCAGGCCGTATAAAAGAAGCAAACACCCTCTTGACACTATAAGTGGGGGTTTCGCTACTAGCTATCAGAGATAACCACACAACAACAAAACCAGCCAGAGCAAAGCTCTCTGCAGGTCAAAGGCTAATTGGTTGGCCTTCAGCCTGTGTCAATGAGTGGCAGGGCGTGTGGATAATAAAAAGCTCCCAGCCACTGAAACTGAGCCGGCTGATCTAATATAATCAGACTGATTTAAAGAAGAATCATTCATTTTTCCTTCCAAGATTTCTGTTTTGTTTCTGATTGTGTCCATATGTTTGCGTTGTCTCATCATATTCACTGAGTGTAGGACATCTCTGAATATAGGTGGTCCTTGCTTTATATTATACTTTCATAATGATCTGTTGGTTTGGTACCCTCAACATGCCAACAGAATTGGCTTGGTCAGCCAAAAGATAGTTGTGTTAACCTTAATGACAAGTAAATAAAATGAGTAGCTGTGATTGTTTGTTTCATCAGCTCTTAGGTTCTTGAACAGACTGTAGGTTTTTTTTTGCCATTGCACAACTACAGGTGACTGGTACTATGAGTCTCACATCTCACTACACAAAATGATGTGATCCATGTTTTAAATCATATGTTGCACATACTTGTGGGGACTTCTGTTGAAAAACCACACTGGCTCTTGAGAACATGAAATATATTACAATCCAATCAGACTTGACTTGAGAACTTGGGACTCAATCCATGAATTAGACTCAGGGTTCTACATATTGAATTTCAGAGGAAACTTTTTTAAATACAGTATATTCCCTGAAATTCTAAGTAGGGAGACAAGGGACTCCAGACTCTAGTGTCTGCAATTTTTAAATCAACCATAAAACTGGTTAAACAAAAAAAAAAAGGGAGAAAGAAAGAAATGGGGGAAATGATGGTCTGCTCCTAGTCCATATTCCACCAATCAGAGAGAGAGTTACACAAAAAAAGGATCACATAAAGCTTCCCCCATGTCTTTTGACAGGATCTGAATGCGAAGACCGATATGAAATGGGATAAAGGAAAATAATGTGCCAGCATTTCTGTGGAAGATAAATAGCTAATGTGTCCTTCTAAGAGATGAGAGTGTTGGAACAAATACGTACAAAAACTAGAGGCCTCTCGTCAAAGAGCCTCTCTTTTCAATGAAAAAGCAATATAGAAGATGAGGTGTGGCAGCAGCTGAAATGCATTTCCATTAGGTACCAACCTGCTTGGCCTCAATACGTGGGTCTTGTGTGCTGAGGGCTTTAGTGTGTGAGGTGTGTGTATGTGTGTCAAAGAAGCAGCAATGGGAGGAAGAGAGTAAGGAAAGAGAAAAAAAGTGTGTCTGTAATGAGAAAAAGGGACACAGTGATACTTGTGTTCCCTCTTAGATGCTGTGTTGGTCTGTTTAATCCTAAAATCCACACTCTGGGTATTCTCCTTGAAGTCATCCACCAACTTTAACGAGGGCTGCCACTCCCTCCACCAGCATCAGCTTGACCCTCCACCTGGGATAAAAGGATTTGCCTCCATCAGAGATGTTTTATCATGACTCAAGCTGTATTACTGGGAGATTAGAGAGAGGCACGGGTTTGGAGACATGAACCTTCCTTCTGGGTGGGCCAGCGAGTTGGCTAGCAAAGCTTTGGGTCAGCCTTTTCCAAAACAACAGAAGTGAGTGTCTGTGAGGATATATCTCCATCGGGAATTGTGTATTTCTGTTCCAAATAAGGGAAAAAAAAAACTGTAATCCTTGTGGTGTGATGCCAGTCAGTTGCTGTTTTAGTTTTAAAAAAGTGCTGAATTGGCCTCATTATGATTATCAGGACTTGCACAAAGTCCATAAGCTGATTAAAGTACACACTTCGCATCTTGAAAGGAAAAGTGTACAGATACTCCAAAAATGTGCCTCTTTTTAGGCTTCTAAAAATGTTTACTATAAAAATTAGCATTCTCTTCCTCCGAATTACTTTTCCTAGTTTGTTTTTTAACAGTATTAAAATTTGGCAGCCCATTCTTAGGTCAAATCCGTACTTCAGTTCATTTCTGCCCTGTTGAGCTGACATGAATTTAACTTAAGAAAAAAAATTGAGCGGTTATCACCTATAGCTGATTATGGAAACGATGATACTTGTATAATTTATAATTTCATACAGAAGCAAATGTGTCAACAGGCTGATGTGAAATGTGTCAGACCTGTCTTCCGATTTTTGGCAATGCTTTTATTGTTAAGAATTCATCATAACCGTTGTGGGAATCAAGTATTAAACATAGCTAGGTACTAAATGTGTATGATCACATAAGAGCCCCCATGACAGTTTAAAGTTCCTCTGAATCATTCAGGTGTGTGGCCTGGGCCATGCCTCTGGACTCTGGGTTCACTGGGTAAAATGGCATATAATGTAAGAATGTGGTTTAATGTAATGAAAGTAATATTAGTAATATTTGCAGGAGTTTTCCAGACACCCTGAATCTCTCTCTCTCTCTCTCTCTCTCTCTCTCTCTCTCTCTCTCTCTCTCTCTCTCTCTCTCTCTCTCTCTCTCTCTTCTTTAAGTGTTGTATCCATGGCCTTGTATCTATTATATTAACATTTTTTGTGATTGCAGGTGTAAAAAGAAAAAAGTTACAACAGCACTTGCTTTTCACAACAGTTCTTTTGTCAACACATATTATTTTCTTTCAGCCCAAATATGTGGTCAGAAGTCATCAGAGTTTGTACAAGATACAAGCTCTCATTTAAAACTATCTGGTGCTCAGAGAAGTATGTTTGTCTGTTTCACATTATGTCAGAAAAAAAGTACACCTCTCAAATATCTACTCATAAAATGATTGTACTGGCTGCCATTGTTTTTAACAATGTTAAGAAGCCACTCAGCCAACATGCTTTAAAACTCAATGTTAAAGTTAAACAGAGTAACAAGGGTACAAACAGGGAATCACAATGGAGTACTTCTTTTATTTTTACCTCTTCAGCCAAACAAGAGATGAGAAGCTTTCTTGCAGGTTGTTTGCATCACCCACAACCTGCTCGTTGACACTCCAATATGAACAAAATGTCACTCAAAACAGATCATCCACTTTGATTGCATGTGTGCACACAGTATCAAGGCTATTATAATTTATTTTATCCTGGTGAAGGTCGTGGTGATGGTGGTGATCATAATGATGACAATGAGGATGATGAAGATAGAGGTGAGAGGTTCCCTCTTGCCACACACACACACACACACACACACACACACACACACACACACACACACACACACAAAGGCACATCTACCCCATGTACCCCGGCATCCTTATGTAACAAGAAGATATCAAAAAATGAGTCTGTTTAAACTTCAGATAAATCAGACTAGTTGCTCAGGGGGAAAAGTCTTTGAGTTGGTCTCATCAAAGTCAGTCACTGACTGTTCTCAGCAGGTGAGGTGAAAATACAAAGATATTCCAAAAGTATGATTTTCAGCCTACAGGCATATCGCTATAGGAGTTTCTACCATCAAAATATAAACAAGAGTGTTCTTTTGGGGAGTGTGTTTGTGATGCACCAGGTAAAGGTCAGCTTATCCTTCTTGGCATCTTGTGAATTAGATTTTTAATTTGTTTTAAAGTTTTGTTGTCAACAAGCCTTACAATCCAACCGTGCCCACTTATGATACTGACAGACAAATTCTTTGACTTAAGGCACACCAATCTTAAAGTTTCACAGTTTTTTCAAGATAACTTGGACCAGAATGGGTTCTTCTTATCCTTCTTTTTTTCTTTCTTTTTCTTTTTCTTTTCAGAGGACTGGGGAATGGTTTCAAACCAGGGCCACCTGTTCTGAGTACATACTGAATTGTGTACATTGGAAAGGCTATTTAATCACCTCAGATCAGGAAATATTCAAAAACACATTTTGTTGTTGAACATAATAAGAGAAGCTCGGTGTTAGTTCAAGCAGAAAGACTGCTCCATATTCAATATTTGTTCATTTTGCTCACTCAAAATCTCACTATATCCCATCTATCTCTTCCTGCTTCTCTTCTGTTGTGTTAATTCTTTATTCCCCAACCAGGTTCAGTCATGACTGAATTAACTAATCACCTCACTGCTGCCAAACTTTACATCTGTTCTCTGCTCCATTGGTTTGTTGATCCAGCATGGATCATTGCATCTCTCCTCCAACACCACCTCCTGCCACTTGGAAGATAGAAAGCCTCATGATGATTACCAATGATGTTTAACATCCTTTTCTACATCCTGGAAAATGCATTGTTGTGAACTGTGAAGTCTCTCTTAATTGAACTTGATTAAACCCTGGGGTTTTGAAACAACTTAGAAGTGGCTGGTTTGAAGTCATTGCTTTCTTTGTGCTCTGTTTTGACATGAATATCATACCTCAAACTTTACACCAAGCCTTCACAAATGTCCTATACCTTTTTTAAAAGTACCATTCTTAATTCTAAACCACAACTGTACAGTTCCTCTGGGTATGGTGCTTTATCTTATTGTGCTCTCCTTTCCATGAAAGAGCAAAATTTTTGTCTGACTGGGGTTTGTGAGTTAGTTTAATACCACTTGGTCTTTGTTGTAGGATTAACCTTTCTGGGCCCACATTTGGTTATTCACATACAAGTTAACCCTAATGGTCAGAGACCAGACCAGGGGGCAGATAGAGAATTAGACAAGATCATTAAGAAAGGATTGTAACTGAGAGAAAAGAAATGAATCTTTTTTTTCTTAATCCTTGCACACTTTGACACCGTGTGCTTGTCAAAGTCTCACTTGGCCCCCTGACTGACATGCTAAGTGATCTCACACTGACTGTTAATACAGGGTAAGATATTCATGAATTGTGCAAAGAATAATTATGAAGCAATAAAAATGTAAAGTGACTTTTGGCCCCGTTCTATGACAAGTTTGGGAGACTGGCCCAACATTCTAACCATTTTCCACAAATCACATGATTGTATGGCCCTTTTGGGCTTTTCTTGCTTTAAATTTTACATTTAAAAGGATCTGAAAATGCAATAATACACGGGACAAAGTAGTTCAGTTCCATTGTTCATCAAAAGTGGATGTGTTCCATTAGTTCCTCCACGTCACAGAGAGATAGGCAGAAGAGCAACTTTGTCGAAAGCCAAAAATAAAATGTTTCAGTTTATGCACATAAAAAAACAACACCAGTATATTACGAATACAGCTGACATCTTTGTGATGAAAGGCTCACACTCGGAAGCTTCATCTGATATTATTGTTGTGTCTCTCCATGTTTTGCAAATGTGACAGCATCTGAATTTAGAGAGAATTAATACTGTGACTCAGTAAAACCTTTTCAGCTCCTCACAAACATGTCACCTCTTTGTAGAATTATGAGAAAATCAAACAACAGCACTGATCAAAGGAAGATAAAACTCATCTTTGTGCTTTATTCTGTCAAAAGGTGAAATTGAAACACGAAATATTCCTTTGTTGATGTTTTGTACTTATTTTGTTTTGTTTTGTTTAGCTTTATTCAAAGTTTTCCTACTCTTCCCGTTAGCTGCAGAGCTTTTATTTAACACTTTCAGTCAGATGATCCATTATGATCTTTAGGGGACACTTGTAGTTTATGTCATCCCAGTGATAATTTCTCATTCATCATCATCCTGAGGCCAAGATGAATACAAATCAGCTTTGACTGGCTGATGATCATACTGTATATCTGTCTAAGTAGACATCTCTCGGAGGAAGATCTCTTTTACTGTTTAAAATATTTAGGGTGTTTCCTGAAAAAGGCATCATTTGGATGGCAAAATATTTTCTCCAAAACCTATACATGGTTCCTTCCCAGATGTTTAAGCAATTTTTGCCATGGGCATTTATGCATCCCCTTACCATCAGGGATGCTGGCTTTTGAATTGTGGGCTGATAAAGAGCTGCCTCTTCAGGGGCTTTTCTGTACATGATTTTTAAACAGAATGTCAAATTCAACCACAGGACAGATTTCAACTTCACTTCAGTTCAGCTTAAACAAACTCCATTTATGTGCCTGGTACAGTTTGAATCTGCATTTCTAGTTGCATTAGTATTGAGAAATTGGTGATTGGGATTGGGTGATTGGGATCATATATATATATATATATATATATATATATATATATATATATATATATATATATATATATATATATATATATATATATATATATATATATATATGTATATATATATATACATATTTATGTATATATCAGTTTGAGCAATAACTATTTAGTCTTTGGACTACTTAGTTAGCATACATGCTATTGCTAATAACAGAGTAACCTGATGCCAAGGGAGAAAAAAAATCTGTAGGTTTGCTGATTTGAAGGTAGATTTGTCTGAGTGAGAAGTGTAACATTGTCTTCCATATGAAAGCCTGTATCTTATCAACTGATGTGATGATAAAACACCAATCATAGTTGTGAACCAAGAATTATTTCAGCTTTTTAATTTAGCCCAAAACTAAATATTTCCTAAACCTAACTCCAAACAGGACTTAAAGTTGTCTTAATATTGTACTTTACATTTGCGGTTTGTTAGCTGTTGGTCTCTGTTACTCGCAGCAGGTGTGGAGACTCTTCTTGCAAGAGAAAGAGAGAAAAAAATAAAAAGGAAGACACCATCCATTAATTTATTGATTTCAGGGGATAATTTTATGAATGAACAGAGCCAAAAAAAGGGTAGAAAAAAATACATTGTTGTGTTGCACTGGTTAAGCTCAGCTGGAAAAGCAGGTGCCTTCAGTACAGAGGCTAAAGTCTTTGTTGCACTGGTCATAGGATTGGTTGTGGTCCTAATATGGTTTGGCGCATGCTGCCCCACTTTCTATTCTCATATTTCCTCTCTCTCAGTCTTGGTACTGATACATCCAATGTTCAGTTCTCTCAAAATGTTTGTAAAGTTCTTCAAATGAAACATCAACTTTAACTCATCATTTAAGCAACAAAAAGCTCAGTTTTAGATTCTGTGCAGAGATGTTTAGTGCTGCAGTGTTCACTGTAGTCTTTGCAGATTTGATTGTATCTTTGAACCTTTCCTTGTCTTCTGCCTTTTATCTCTCCTTGCAAACTTCTTCACTTCTCTTTCCATGCCCTGTCCTTTGGTCTTGTCTCCTCTCTTTTATCCTCAGTGGCTCTTCTTCCTCTCTGTATTAGCATAGACAGCCTGCCGGGGGTGTGTGTATTCTTACGTATCGATCTATCCATTTTTAATGGCCCCACGCTTCCTGGAGCAGGAACAGTCTTATGCGGGTTCCGTTGGTCCAGTGATGCTGTCAGGGTCTGTTGCCACTCTGTGCTACTTAGAGTGAGAGGAGACGACCTTGGAAGTGCATTAGGAAGCACTCCCCAGAGACACAGACATGCCCATCAGTCCCTGGGCCCACATGGAAAATCCACAGAAAATCCCAGATGATGTTGACCGGACAAATTCTTTAGGAGAAAAACTGAATGTTTTATGTTTTTTTCTTTTTTTTTAACTTTTTCTATACTGATCTCATAAACCTGCCCTCTGAATTTCAAGTGAAATATGTCTGTTTTGATGTTATCGGTGAACTGTCATTTAGTTCAAAGACTAATCAAACTTTAACAGTGTATTCCCTGAATGTAAGGGTATCCAGAAGGGAGTCATGCAGTAGTTCACCAAAGACCTCGAGATCACAGTGCAGCTCTTGGGTTTAAGAAGAGAGACGGGTGGAACAGCAGACCTCCTGCATCATTCATCCATTACTCACTTGACTTTTGCTCTGTTTCTAACCATACAGTCTAGACTGTTCTCATCCTTTGATCCTCCTTTTTTTTCTTCTGCCCTCTCAGTACATCAACTAATTTTCTCTGTGTGATAAAGACACTGTTGCTAATGAAGGCCTCAAGGGCTTAATGACCAATCAAAACACTGTCTGCCCAGATGGAGAGCAGCTAATTGCTCACAATGCACGGTGAGGAAGGGATAAGCTGGGTGGTGATAAAGATTCAGACAGGGATGAGGATCCAAAGATTTATTGAGATCTCTGAAACTGTGCTCTATTCCAGGACTCAGCTAATGTTTTTTTTTTTTTTTGTATGTGCTAAGTTCACACATATAATAATATAAACAGGTATATCATAATTTATCAACATGTTTTACTTCATACTGGAGCATCTGACTTTTCTAAGAAAATTGTCTTCTCATTTTGTGTCTCACCCGGTAATCACATTTATAAACAACATTTGCTTCATCCTTTCTACTTCTAAAAATATTAACTTCGCGATGACAGTGGTACATGGGGTGAAATAGCAATATGGCAATCCTGGCAAGTACCAGATGGGCCGCCCCACCTGATGTTCCATAGTGCCACCAAGAAAATCTCCAGGAAACAAAAAAAGAAAGAAAGAAAAAGAAAAAAAAGGATCCACCTGCAGGGTGCAGGTTAGTCTACATTGAAACAGGCAGCTTCTGTGATAACAATAACTGTTTGTTGACCTCAAATTTACAAGGGAAAGAAAGGGCCAATCAGTGCAAAATTTCCTCTTTTTTTTTTCCTTTTTCAAGTTTTCAGTCCAACAGTGGCCACACATTTATTATTCCTTCTCACCCTGAGGCCTGTACTACAAAGCGAGTTTAACACATCCAGGATTTCTGTCCTTTACTTGGGTTGACTTAAGCCATTCACAATCCTGATAAGGGGTACTATGAAGCTGGATATCAACTTGCTAAGTGAATCCAGAGTTTTCCAGTCTTGACCAGTGCGTGTTCACATAAACAGAGTGAAGTTTGTAGCATTTGACCAATCACAAACATCGAGAAATCCTGCAGAGCAGCCTACTTTACCATGGAGGAGCAGAGTATTCTTTAAAAATACAAAGAATTCAAACCCATCATCCAGGACAAATGAAACACTGTTGCCGCAGCAAAAGCCAGGAAGGAATGCTGGCAGAAAATTGTCGACTCTGTTGATGCATAAATTTGTGAGATTATTCAATATTAATTCATCGGACGGTATAACAGGCAGCACTCTAATCACTCAGTTTGACTTTATTACACCACAGACATTTCAGGAAGAGCTCTTCCTCAGTGTCCTTCCTTTCATTATTTTCCATTGAGGTTTTTTTTTAAGGCTCAGCCTCCCCGAGTGAACGCGATTCCTCACCATGAAGGCATGAGTAGCTGTGTTTTCCGTAAATTCATGTGTCTGCAGTTATGCTATGAGTGACCTTTATTGTTAACCAAATCATTTGCGCCTGACTGCTGTATGTTACATTTGTAACATAGGACTCCATCAGCTGACAAATGTAGTGCAGTTCATCTGTTGAAAATCTTTATCTTTAGTACAAGATGCCTTCGGGGACATCAAAAGAATTACATCTTTCCCTACAAACTCTTTCTAAAAAAAGCCTCTCGTATTCTGCACACCAACATCGGGATGATCTTTTAAGAATGGGCAGGCTATTTCCCAAGAGAGCTGATTGGTCAGGGGGTGGTGCTTTCATAGTTGTTGATCTCTTATCCAGAACTTCACCTGCTCTGGAGCAGGTTAGCCATCCAGTATAAGTTACCACAGTGATTTATCCCAGTAAGCAGTGAACCAGCATTGTAGGTAGAAAATCTAGGGTTAATCCTGAAGGTAGCTCAATAAGAGAAAATCCAGCTTTGTAGTTCAAGCCTCTGGCCTTCTTCAGTTTAGTTTTTAAAAGATCAATTCAAATACATTAAGAATGGTTATGATAGAATATGTTTGCAGACAAACAGATTTGTGAAGACTATAAAACAGAAACAGAAAATAACAGAACAAGACTAATGTGAAATGCAAATATTGAAAAAATATTGGGTCACAAAAAATGACTATATACACAGATTTACACAAACAAGCTGATAAATTTATCCATTACAGTCCATAACCTTTATATATACGTACGTGTTTACCGTAAATGTTAACATTTTAACAACAACAACAACAAAAATTGTCATAAATGCATGATTACACAATACATTATAGCTCTGCACATATTGCACACTCTTGCAATGGTACATAAACATTATGTTCCCTTTCACACACTCAGACTCATGTAATCATACACTGTGCTTCCAAACATTCATATGAAAATAACCACATACAGCACATTGCACTTTGCACAGTATGTGCCTCATAATACGAGCAGCTATGATTCTCCGCTGGTTAGTGGAAGCAGCCCTCTGGGTTTTCCTCCTCCTTGACAGTGTGACATGCGGCCTGTTCTCCAGCTGCTGGCTCACACTCAGAGAGAGACCCGCCTAATGAGATCACTGGCATCCAATTCGGTGAGGGTCAGCACTCATTTCAAGCAATTCATTTTTAATTGGTCTCAAATCTAATCCATTTCGTAATGTCAGCTGGTGTGCTCATCTCACCCCGAGGCGGCTGAGTGACACAGAGTGATTCCCTTGATGTTGTTCTGTGTGTGTTGTGACATAGCCTGAAGTGATGGAGGATGTTGCTGTGATGGTTGCCGGGCTTTTTGTTAATGTTGTTGATGACAGTGATGGTACAGTAACCCTTTGCTCATCACAGCCTTCCAATGCTGATAATGACAAGGATGACAAAGATGAATAATGAATCTTATAAAGATATTACTCATGTCTGAAGGTCTCCCAAGAGCATTAGAACAAACCTATCATTTAAAAGGGACTGTGAGGACTATCTGTTTGTGGATTCCAGCGACATCTTTGGCTGGAATCGCAAGCACACTGTTGTGATGAAATGACTCTTAAGGCATGTTTGTTTTGAAAATGAATGGAGATTGGATCTTCTTTCTAACACCACTTTTCTTTGTTCAAAACAACTTTTTACTGGATACAGCGCAATGAGGTAAGGTATTTATAAACAGTTATGCAGTGCTTTTGTTCGAAAGGTGACGACAAGCAAACTTAGTCAGTCTGTATTGTATTGTCCCAATAAACCATGTGATTCAGACACTTCTCCTCGCTCTGAAGGATCTACCAGTGAGGTAGGACTTGAACCATGACAGGACAGATCCTGAGATGTCGATTTCAGAGAGTGTAGAGAGGAGAATTTGATGGTTTACGGTATCAAGGGGAGTAGACAGGTCCAGCAATAGTAGGACAGAGGACTGATCAGCAGCTCGAGCCAGTCGCAGTGATTCTGTGACTGACAGGAGAGCAGTCTCAGTGGTGTGGTCATGCCTGCAGCCAGATTGATAGGCATCAATCAGGTTGTTCTTCTGCAGATGGTCAGAAACTTGGTTAAAGACTGTGCGCTCAAGTATTTCAGACAAGAATGACAGAAGTGAGACCGGTCTGTAATTTTCAACCCGGGCTTGGTTGAGATTAGGCTTTTTGAGCAGCGGGGTGACCTGAGCTTACTTAAAAGCCATGGGAAAGATACCAGATTCCAAGGAGAAATTGACAATTTGTGTCTCTGCAGGTCTGATTGTGGGCAGGATGGTCTTCAGGATGCTGAGAGGTGTTGGATCGAGAGGACAGGTTGTAGGTTTTGAGTTCAGGAGAAGTCTAGAGACCTCATCCTCACTCAGAGGAGCAAAAGAGCAGTGAAGCACCAGCTGTAGGTTGGAGCTGACTGAGTTGGGAGGGAGTTGAGAATTTTTTGCTGATGGTTGCCACCTTCTCAGTAAAAAAAGAAGCAAACATGTACAGAGTCAAGCAGTTGAGAGCTGAGCAGTTGGATGAGAGAGTAAGGATATAGATGCCATAAAAAGTCTTCTTGAGTCAGAAGCAGCACAGAGCCTCATTTTAGCCTCATTATCGGACAGTGAAGAGAATCTATATGTAAAACATGATGTTAGTATTACAGTTAGACAGTCATTACATAACAACTAAACATCTTTAAGTGCCATTATGGTCTATTCTTTTCCATGTTCTTTTCTATTTTTACAGCAGCCCACTGCTTTCTGCAGGAGACCACTGTGTAGATAATGTTCACAATGGCATGGTACCACAGTGTTTTACAGCTATACTTTGATACAGACAGAGATGGTCGTGAGTAATCAAGAAAAGCTGGGAAATTTATTTTAAACCCAGGTAGTTCGTTCACCACTTACCTTTGTATCATTTCAAGCGACTTGATGTTGATAATATTATTTTTAAGATGTAAACATCTTCTTCTTTAACAGAATGTACAGCTGGCTGGGCTACTGCTGCTCACGCACAGTGGGTCTGTGCAGCAGTTTCAATCAGAAACATGAGTAATGCCAAGTTATTTACAGGCTTTGCTTATCCCATCCCAATGTGCCACACCAAAAACTGACGATAGGGGGTGATTCTGAAATTACCAGAGATCCCCACGTAATACAAATCCCAGGTGAATAGTACTTCATTCAAACTTTTATTGCATGGAGGTATATTGCTCAGTGTCCACTGATGGTGTGTTTAATTTGTTTGGCTCCATGCTCCATCCCAGTTCCCTTTGATTTTCTGTCTATTGTTTATAGTCTTACCGCCTCTTAGTTTGAACCTTTGAACCCAAGTGGTCTGACTCGCATAGATCCATGAACCCAGAAAAAAAGACTCTGACCTCGAGAGCCAATCCCTAAGAGACAGCACTGGGCAGGTCTTTGGTAGTGTTCAACATGTTATTTAACCTTAAAGAAAGGATATGAAAAACATTTATATGTTACCCTTTGAAAGGACCTCTGATGTCCTCTGTCTCTGTTTGAATGCACTTCACTTCTCCCTTCATCTCCTCTCCTTTTATATTCTCCTCCTTTCCCAGCGTCCCCTACTCCTATCTAACTTGTGTGACCAGCTGTGCCTCGCTTCAGCCTCCATCAAGATGTCACTTCTAATTTGCTGTTTGTGCTGACTGCATCCCTGCTAGCAATCAGTGAAGAAGACATCCATTACTCCAACCCGTGACAGGTACCCTCAGAGTCCCGCTGGACCTTAATGACACCTGACAGAACATAGGTTTACTACTTAGCAAACTGACCCCCCGGAGACAGCCGACGGGGCCCATTTGGCTAACAGACAGAGGAAGGTAACACAAGAAGTCGTGTCTTGTCATGTCTCACCAGCTCCTTGTACAAGCCCAGCAGGGTGCTATCAAGTACTTTCAATAGATAAAGGTGGAAAGTTTGCTGGATTTAAACCTCTCCCACACGCCTCACAAGTTAACAGAAAAGCATGTCCTTGAGCAAAAAAATCTTAAAAATTTCAAATCCAGAGGCCACCAGATGTGTAGCACACACATTTCTAATCATTTTCAAGACATTTATTTGATCAAAGATGTTCTCTTGTTATATCTCTCACAGTGGGCTTGATGGAAATAATCTTTGAACTATTCTGGTTGCACTGTGCCAAGTGTACCAGGCTTTGGTAGGCCTTATTGTGAGAGTAGTTTTTTGTTGTCATCTCTGTGATCTGTTCTTCTACGGGATCTGTGCGTTGCTGAATTCTCTGATTCAGGATACTAGGTTTTTTATTGACAAAAAAGAACAAAATGAGTGTTTGTACCAGGGCTTTGAACCGGTTTGCAGGAAACAGAAACAAAACAAATTTCAGAAACTTTGAATTTTGAATGTTGCAGAGCAGAACTGGAACATCAAATAAATGGTAACTGGTTAAAACCAGGTTTTGAGGGGTTTTTTTGTTCCCTGTCTGTCATGTTGGTCATGTAGGCCAAACGTATTCACTTTCATTCCCTCATGCCTTGGCATGCCCACTCCAGCCACAAGGCAGAGTACAATAGAGAGAATTCAGCCACTACAGCACATGAAAAGCCATCAAGAAATATCCATATGTAGTCTCCCAAGCTGTATCCTGTCCTGCTTCTCATGTTTCTGATTGAAAACAATACGCAGACCCAATGTGCTTAAGCACAGCACCTCACTCTGCAGTGCACAGCCAGCTGTGCAAGCTGATAAAAGGAGAAAACTTCAACATCTGGCTCTGTCAAAATCAGTCCTCTTGAAATGGTATCAGTTCTATACTAAACGATTTCTTGGATTTATTTGTACTGATGATGGACATTGAAGCAGGACTGGCAAAAAAGAAAAAGGACAAGAGAAAAAAGCTAAATGAAAGAGTGATAGAATATGGGCTAAAACGCAGGTTAAGCTATTCGTGATCAACCCATATGCAGCAGTTGTACTGGTCTCTCAAAGTTGCAATTTCTTAATAAAACGAAGTGCAAGGTTACATCTGCTCTGCTTGCTGATGTTGTGGTTGATAGATGAGCACTGGTAGGACGTATGCGGCCGCGAAAATTAAACTCTTGAGTTAAAAGCACTGTAAATAATAAAAGTAGCTGGGCTTAAAATGTTTAAGTTACAAGCACTAATAATAAAAGTGGCAGGGCTAAAAACATTGAAAATCACTGATAATAAAAGATGCTAGCCTCCTAGGATTTAAAATGTAAAGCCTAGGACTCATATTTTAAAAACACAGGTTCATAAAATCAGGGGGAGCAGAGCTAAACCAGACAGAGAACTGAAAAACACAATACTCAAATCTATTAGCATAAATAGACAATAAAAGACAACATTCAAAAGTCTCGTTTCCACCAAGCAGTCTGGTATGGATCAGTAAAGTTTGGTGTGGGTCAGATTGGTAATGCCCTAACCTGTTTGCCTTCCCAAGGCCAACTGTGCTCTTCTTGGTAGAAGGCATGTAAGCTGGATGCTGATAGCCGTCTCAGCTCCAAAATAACATGATGGCATAGCAGCACGACAGTGTACCCCGCTAATAAATCCAACGAAGAAGGAAAATGCAACACAATTAACTGTTTCATGATGCCATTTTCCAAACAAAAAGAAAGTTCTCTTCGACTGGACATTTAAACATGGCGGGGTTATGTGTTGTTCTTTATTACTGCTGCCACAAGGGAAGTGATGATTCTTTCAATCAATCAGCAGACTGTAATGTTTGTAGCTCCACCTTCTGGGGTCGGATCAGTATGCCTTGCACCCCAACATAAGGGTACCAAAACGTGGGATGGTATGGGTCGGTAAATTGGGGACCTGTCCAGGTTTTAGTCAAAGGAAATGCCACAAAATGTGTGCCATATTAAGATGAACCGAACTGAACCACTTGGTGGAACCGAGGCTAAAGTTCAAGGGGAACATTCTCCCAATTGTCTCTGAATTCTCAATGTCGCTTCACGCAACCCACCTCATGACGAGTCATTTGAAAAAAACAGTTTCCTAGGTGGGAGTTTGCGTTGGCAGACTCTAAGCTGCTCTGTAGATGCTCCGAGACAGGAGATCCTTTGGCTCAGCATCCCATTTCTTCTCTCATGCCTATTGCCAACCACCTGGGTCTTTGTCTCTGCCACCATCTCCTGCTTTCTTCTCCTGGTTCACACATTGACGTCCGCTATGCACTCAGCATCCTCCCTCATTTTCTCCTGTGGCCGGATGGAAACGTATGTGCTCCTTGTCTGTCGCCCCTACCACACCTGCTGCTAATTATCTGATCAAAGGCGGAGGTGTAAGTTCAGTCAGGTACAGTAAACCTGTTAAAACATCTTCAACATAATAAAAAATACAATTGTTAACAATTGTTAAAACATACATGCAAATAAAAACTCAAGTAAAAACACAAAGAATCCTTGTTTCGACCCTGTCACACATAACAAGGATTCACTAACGTTACACATTATGCATCTCAAAGCACTGGGCTGTGAGTATCAAAGATAATCTACTCACCTTCTGTACGTTAAACTACAGAACACACTGAGTTTACAAAGTTTGCTTAATGCCACATTTCAAACAACAGCGCTACATAACTATTAATAAATACCCATTAATAATTACCTTGTTGCGTTGCATCTTGGGAAAAGTTGTCTTGAGCAAAGAAAAGTAGTGTAAAGATGATCTGATCTTTGTTCATTTGCTTCCTAATCGAACGGTTAAGTCCTTAAGACAGTGTGTGCTCATGGGAAATGCAGCCTCAAAGAGACAGCAGCTTTTCAGACAGAGACTGAAATGAGGATTTTCTGAAACACCAGTTTGAGGAAAAAAAATGTTGTTTTTTATTAACTTTTTTGTTTTGTTTTGTTTTGTTTTTTGTTGTTTTTTTCTGTTAATCAAGTAAAGCTACTACAGGGTTCCTGTGGGACAGTAAAAAGCATAAGAAAAAAAATCAAAATGCACCCTTTAAGTCTGCTGGCAGGGACAAGACTACACATGAATACTTGTGCTGGAGAAGAAACAGCTTTGATCCAAACTGGATCAATTATTAAGGACTTGTAACTTTTTTTCATAAATATTTCAGTGCCTCTCTCCATCTTTCAAATGCGAGTAAATGTTGATTCCAAGTTATCAGTACTTAGGTCCAACTGTGTTCAGGAGTCTTGAAAATCCATTATAAATGTGGATAAAAAGATCTAATTAATAACCCTCTTTCTCTCAATCATGGTCCTCAAATTGGCCGTTTCCAAGAGACTGATGGGAGGGTGTGTGAGTTTGTTACTGAGAAAGGTAATGAAAGGAAGGCCCATTACCAGAGCTCTCATTACTATTACATTTGAAATACAGATCTTGGTGATTGTATTAACAGCCAAAAACAAAGGCAGTTTCTATTATTTCAATGACTTCTCAGAATTTCAATAAAAAATAGATTATTTTAACAAAATAAATTTATGTTATCAGAGTCTCTGTCTGAAGATTGATCTTGAAAACAGGGGGTCATCTTATGATCAGGGTCGTCCTATATTCAGGTCAATGCTGTATAGAAAGGGTGAGGTCTTCTGTGAGTATGGTTATTGAGATATGTTCATTTTCTGTGCTCTCACTGTCAGTGGAAAACAGAGTCCCTTTAGGACCATAAATATACCAGCTAACTTACAATAAGAGCCTAATATGCCACATGGAGTCATAACTTCTGTATTGCTGCTCGTCCACTGACAATTGAGTAACACCTACCATCACATTTGGCAAGCACATCCACCCAAGAGAGGTTCATTATGTTGGACCTGAAGCAATTGTTTTAAATTATCCTCTGTATTAGGTAATAAACTGATAGTGGAATGAGTGTCAAGACTCCTTCTTGGGTATGCAGTTTATGCCTTATGATTTACTACTAACACTTAAACTCATGTTAAACTCCTCTTAAAGTTATCCCCTCTGATTAAATTGTCACAGCTGGAGACAACTTGTAATATACCATTGTCATTAATTATTGCATAATATATATGATTTCAATTAAAGCATGCCTATGCTGAGTTTGTTAAGATCTTACTATGACAGTAGTATTAAATCATCATTGTGAACATCTATTTGCCTCAACTGACCCTGGCTAGAAGCTGGACAAGACCTGTTTCTTGGTGCTTTTATTTTAATGTGCATCCAGATGTGAATCCTATAGGGTCATTTTAGTGCAGGTTCAAAGTTATTGGAAATTTTGGTTTTAAGATGTAGTTTAAAAATGTGCAAAATCTGAAAATTTTCATTCTACAAAACAACAACAACAACAACGACAACAACAACAACAAAAAACAATCACTTCAGATGATGTCTGAGGTTCATCTGTTTTTAAAAATGTTTCTGGTGTCAGAGTTTGTTTCCTCGTTACAAAACTTGGATTGATGTCGAAGCTGACCGTGTATAGTTTGACATATTTTTCATAGCTGTGTGCATATGTGGAAATGAACACAGAAGTAATAGAGACCTAACATTGTCCTTGATAAGAACTCAAGGGTTTGCCAGAATGATGAGAGATGGGGGAGGAGGAGCAGGGGGAGGAGAGCAATGGCAGTAAAAACATGGCTGAGCACCTGCCCACAAAAGAGTGCTGCCAGCTAATAAAGCAGCTCTACAGCTCGCTGCTGCCTCGTAAATTGTTCTTGCCCTGCTGTGGGCTTTACAGCCACAAGTCTCATTGTGTACAAAGATGTAATTGAAAAGTAGGACTCAATTTTCTGTGTAAAAAGAGAAGTATTCATTTATGTGGTCCTCCAAATATCCAAAAACAGATTCTGCTAACCTTAATAAATGCACACACTGCTTTAATTTCCCTTTGGTTGTAACAGAGCTCTGACATGACAGGACATTTTCCTTCTTCTTAATCTCCCATTTACAATTTGCCAGTGCAAGAGCATGTCACCACACTGAATTAATGACTGAGTGGCCCAAAGCGGTCACATTCCTCAGGACCTGCACTCAACCTGCCCACACAACCCAGCCAGGCCACTGGCATGTAAAATTTGAAAGCTAAAGTGCCTTCAAATGGTTGTTGGCAATGAAAATTAATGGCAGCTCACGACAATAAAGCCACATAACACCATAAAAACTCCATTTTAGATTCACAGTACCTCCTGGGCTAGTTTTTATGTAATTTTATGTCTGGGTCTGGGTCTCAGTCAGTCTGAGCGGTTGTTATGACGTTGAGTTGGTTGTAATAGAAAGTAGAAATCGAACACCATCACGTTTCGTGCTCCTCGGTGGCTCGTTCCAGAACGAGCTGTTTGACTGAATATTTTTACAGGGGCAAGAAAAGACCTGCTGACATAGGTGTGTTCCAGTTTGAACGCATTTTCCCATGTTCAAGACTATTGCTATGATCATGTGCTCATTTGTTTAAAGTTTTTACAATAACATTCATTCCAGGAACTAATGCTACAGAGACTGAAAAACTGGAACGTGTAGCTAAATCATGTAAATCAAATATCACAGGGTAGAGTTGTTTTGATTTTACTTTTTTCTTATTTTCAATCTCCTACCATGAAAAAATGAATGAAGATGGCCACATGATTGGAGTCTGATATTATCCCCCAGGTCCTCAAATGCTCCCCCTTTTTTAAAAGCCCCCAAAGACAGGAACGGCTCTGCAGATGATTAGATACTAGAGGCAAAGAGTAACAGATGACAATCTTATTTAAAAAAAAAAACAAAAAAACAAAGAAAGTTGCCTTTACATTGTGACAGCCAAAAATATACTTGGCCCGCACACCCAGGCATCATCTGTGTGTGAGACACAATATTGTTTCATTCATGCTTGTGCTTTTGCAAAGGTGCAACCTTTCAAGTTGAGATGATTGCAAAATTAGAGGTAAACAATTTGGCAGAGTAAGAAGAAGCCTTATGGCTGGCTCAGACAGGTTTCCTTTCAAGTCAATGTGTCAACATACACTGGATCCGTTCTGTTGCGGTTCAGCTGGGTGGCTGGTCCAACAGGTCGCAGCTAATTCGCAGCCATCTTATTTGGCCAGATGCCGGAGCTGTGACACATCAATTCAGAATAAAGAAGATCGAATGTGACAGGAAGTAGTGCACGGAAACTACCTAAAAAGAGCCTTAGACTTTCAAAATAAAACCGACTGTGTCAAAAGCTAGATCATATTTAGCTTTACCAATGCAAGAAAACGACACAATGAGTGAAGACACGCCAGGAGTCAACAGGTTTGAGGTTTAACAGCACAACATGAATGAACAGAGGTTTATTCTGCGGTCTCGCGACTCCAGCTGTCTGTCAGTCTTGCTGCTTGTCAGACTAAACACGCAGCCTGTGTGAGTTGACAAACGCAGCTGGTGTATTTAAGGCGTAACTTCTGGCTGATTTCTTGCAAACAGTGATAAACAGAATCATATAGCCCCCTGGTGTGGTTGCATAATTAAGCCAAAGTGTCCTATTCATGTGTTCTAAAGTGGAACTTGTCAAACTAGCTACTACTACAGAACAATTTACCAGTCTTGTTGGATGAAATTAGACCTTGTGGCTTTAAATGGCAAACAAGCCAAAGAGATAAGATGGAGTGAGAGCTGTCAAAATTACATGAAGGTCTACATTTGCTTGTCTAGCAGAACTCATTTATTGGAGTATTGGTGTAAAACTTGGCTTTTTTCAATCTAAGGCCATTGTGTACGATACTTCTTGGATGCTGTATGTGATGCTGAATGTTTTTTTTAGTGAATAAGGATTAGCACTTACTTTTATCATCATTAACTTCTACACCTGTCATTTGGAATGACTACACCTGGTTTTGCAGCAACAGATGTTTATTCCAGCATTTATGTACAAACACTGAACTTTCATATTGTGTGATACGAAGGATAACAACTCATTTCAGCCTTCAGATATTCCATTGAGCTGTGCAATAATGAGATACACTGAAGTTGTGTTTAAGAAGAGATAAACATGTCTGTAATTTCTACACTGGGTTACGCTGCAGCAACTTTACAGCATCTATCACATCTGCCCTGAATCAGCAGTGCCTCAGGCATGATAAATGTACTACCTTTATGGTTGCCTGTAAAACCACTGTTTGCAGATTTCTTGATCATCAGGTGGCACAGGCAGCTGTGAGCGGAAGAGCTGAACAGAAGCCAAGAAAATAACATTCACACATTAATAGTCCCTACGGGGAAAATGGCTTGTGACAGCAGTGGAAGGGAGCTTACAGACACAGAATACAGAGCAGCAAGAATACTGACTTAAAGAACAAGTCGTTTCAACATGGGAATGTTTTATCAGTAAGACAGAGGTGGATGTACTTCCTCAGTTGTGACTTGCTTTAAAGATTGAGGAGCATAGTGGTGTGTATGCACATTGGCAATTTATTCTGCTCACATCTAAAGGTGGAAGAGGCCTACAGTCAAAACCTGACCCAGAATATGCAGATATTATGCAGAAATGTATTTAAATATGCACATGCAATAAGAATGGATGCATATTTATCAAGTGTCTCAGAAACTCTCAAAACCCAGTTGGACTCTGGGTTTATTTATAAGGCCGTCATTGGAGTTTCAGTTGGAAGTAGAAGCTCCCAGTTGATAGTGAAATGATATATTGTTTTACAACTCTTGGACAATATATATATACACACACACACACACACACACACACACACACACGTACACAGATGTACTTGCTGTGACCAGTTTACCAAAGATGTTGCCACTCTTTCTGCTGGTCACTTGGTGTCTAAAATTGGAGTCAAACCAGCACACAAGTAAGAGTGTTTATATGAACGTGTGCCCCTGTTTTCTTTAAAGACATGATTATGACCCAATGAGGGAGAGAAGAGTTACAAATCAGCAGGAATGGTCCATCCTGCTTTGCATCCAGGATGTACTGAAGCAGTCTTTGCTTCCTTAAATACCATTTTTGTGTGGATGTCAAATATGGCACAGAATGTGGGTAGAGTACACTTAATTTTACAGCAAGTCAGTACCATTAATAACTGCTTCATCACGGCTAAAAACCTCAAGTTTCAGGAGTTTATCAACTAATGTTTTAAGGGGGATTTTATTAATTGGAAAGTATTTTCACATCAATAATGTTGGTGCACTGCTGGGATAGCTTGAAAAAAACCCTGTGGAGAACTAGGGATTGCAGCAAACACTGAGCAACTTGCAAAAAGCAAAAGTAAAAATATAAAGAGAAACAGTATATGAGGGTGATGTCCCAGGATCAAAAATTCTGCCTGGGGAGATCCTGGGGTGAGTGGGTAATAGACAGATGGCTTCAAACAGTCACAAGGTAAGCGTGGAGGTTTTTTTAAAATCAAAATCAAACGAAAGCAGAGAAGTGTAAGAAACAGAGGACGTGATGTATAGAGGAGCCTCTGGAACCTTTTTCTGTCTCTGATGAAGCAGAGTTGATGTTGCTGTGAGCTGATGAGATGGCAGCTGCAACTCAGCTGATGAGTCTCAGTCTGTGAAGGGGAATAGAGATAGAGTAGATGTGTTGTACCTATCATTGTAACAATGAGAAATCTCAGCTTATCATTCATTCTTCATGAAAATGAAATATATATAAACACATATATAATTTTCAGTTTATTAGTTTAAAAGCATGGTTGGTAGTCACGGAAAACTAGCATGAATTTGAATGTAGCATCTCTTCAGGACTCCATTTGGCCCCTAACCCCTCACACTTGGAGCTCCTCCAAAACGATGCCCCCTCTCACATGCATGAGTGCTGCTGATTCGCAACTATATGATCATGACTGATTCAAAACCACAGACTCCAAACCAGTCCTCAACAGATCGCTTTTATTTGCACTACATTACCAGTAATTGGGGTATAAGTAGTTTCTTTGCCATTCTCCAGCGTACTTGGATCCCTCTTGGTTATGAGCATTAAATCAGGGCTAGTGCGCACCAATGAAATGTACACACAGGAGGCAGAACAGCAGGACAGGATTTGATTGGTTTCACAAATTGGCTGCCAAATCCTAGGATTGGTTGGTGTTTTTCCAGGTTTACTGCTGCTGTGGACAGTGGATGTTTTTCACTGGATATTAAGAACACATCATGCATTGATTGTCATCGGGACATAAAGTCCATTTTAAGCAGTATAACAAAAAAGTGTATTTAAATAGGATTACCAACATTACCTTTAACAAGAAAAAGAGAAAAAAAAATATGCACTAAAAATAATTTTCAAATGACAAGAGTTAGTATCTTGACTACTCTGTCAGAGACAGAGGGAAGCAAAAGAAATCAAAACAGTGTTCAGAAATGTAACAGACTGGCTACATAATGGAAATCAAGAGAAAGTCTGACTAAAAGTAAAAATCCCTTTTAAATGAGCTTCACATGTCTCACTAATACATGCCATCTGAGCGGAAATAGAACTTAGTGTTTATATTTCTGAAGCTTATACACTGTGTTTGTCCTTCAGATTGCATCGAGGTTCTTACAGATGATTTACTTCCAGACCATCCATATTCTGTATGACTCACTGTAATATGTGCATTTATAGAGCAAACAGCAAGCAGCTATCATTTATGGTAAGTGCAAAAGCCCAGTCAGATGGCAACATTGAGCAAAACAGAGAAACAAATTATTAGCAACACTGTACAGCTATAACAGGACATTTTTTTTTCCTGACCACTTCACAGACTGAAGTAGTACAGATGGGTATGCAAAGTAAAAAGACTGCAAAAGACTGCAATGCAAAAGACTATGTGCTTAACAGTTACAGGTAACAATAGCAATGACTTCTGACAATAGACTGAAAGAAAAATGGACGTCACTTAACTCGGCTCAAACTGAGGCCGCCACAAGAACTGCCCCTCTTGATGAATGGCTGCTTTATAGGTCCAAAACTCCGCCTCTCTAATCATTCCAGATGGGCTGTGGTCAACACTATAATTAATGGACGTAGTCTCCACGACGTCACCTGTCTGCTTCTGAAACAGATTTTTGTAGCAAAACAGCCGGCACAGCCAAATTGGAAATGAGACGGGCTTTGAGTTTCCACAGTAACAACCATAGGATGCTCCACAGTCATGTGATCTGAGCTGTGCCTCTGATTGGACGAACTGGCGAACCTAATATTGTGGAAACTGCTGAGTTAGAGAAAAATTCATCCCCCCTACAGTGCGTGCCATTAGTGAAATTAGCAATTCAGACGGGAGACATTCTGGCATTCAGGCTGTAAATGTGCTTATTTTGGCCATGAAAACGGCTTTTTCTGTCTTGGTGTGTTTGTGACTTCCTGTATTTCTGGAGCCTCAAGCGGACACTAGAGGAACAGCAGACTTTAGCACTTCCGCATTGTCTCATATTTTCAGATTGGAGGTTGCTTGGGTCAAACTTGGGTCAAACTTTCAAAATTATTACACCTCATAGAAATATTCCTAACATCGGTATGCTGTGGTGATATTTAGATATTATTAGGTTGCATTATGTCCAAGGTCTTTTTTATTCAGAAAAGTTTCTTTTTCATTAGTTATTAGACATTAAAAACTGGGTTTCACGTCTTGTTTAACGATGATTGACAGCTTCCATTGTTGTGTATTTTTTTCCACAATAGTACAATACATCAGAAGGGAGAGTTAAGAAGAGCTAATATATATATTTGTCGCCTGTTTCCACTCAGATTTTCTCTGAGTCCCTCATAGTCTCTATTGCACAGACTCTGGCTGCACAGTGGCGGCTCCTCTGATGGAGGTTTTTTGGCTTCAAAACCGTACAATGCTAAAAGGCGGAGCCATGCTGTCTATTATACATACAGTCTATGCTTCTGACCAGCCTTACCTTCTATTTTAAAATTCCTTCTGTGCTAAGGTTTTAATACATGTAAACTGAAACTGTGTGACTTTTACTTAGAAATAATCTAAGCTTGGATAGATTTGTGTTTATATGCTGACATAAAATCACTGTGAAAACGATGCTGTGCCACAACAACCACCTTCTAACGATAACAAGTGTAACCAACAAACAGGAATGTTTTGCATTTTGTTTTCTTATTCATTTTGCCTCAAATGTCTAGAGAAGTAAAGTCTGAGGGTTACATTCATTGACAAACTCCATAACACCTTTTAAAGGATAATATATGTTGAAATGGGGTGTAATGAAGAAACATGACAATGCCTGAAATTCTGTGGTCTGTTGCCAGAAGGAAAAGCTCCACTGGTTGCAAAGGGGACTCAGAGGTTTTCTAGATGAGCAGATTGTATGAATTGTCTTACCTCAATAACTGAACACTTGACTGACAGCTGTATTGAAACAAAAAATATTCTTAACATCTCATATTCTTTCATGATAAAGACCTTAAGAGTAACCTCAGGAGGAAAAAGCGACATTCACTTAATACCTCCTAACTCCAAAAATTGTGTCTTATTAAAAAAGCTCAATAACTTGTGAAAGGCAACAGGTGGGCTACCCTGTGAATATTCTATTAGTCTAATAGAAATTTTGTCACCTTTAAGTCCTCTCTCTTCTGCCATTTGATTAGCGTAAAGATGACTTTGCTGGCAAGGAAGTGATGAATAAAACATTTGTTTGCAGGTCTCCAACAGCAGTGGCGTGAATGTAAATCAGCACAGCAAAGTCACAGTTTGAAGAAAAATTCATTAGCATTTTTAAAGCCAATACTTTCCAGCCTGAGTATGAACAAAAGGTTTGAGGTCCATCATACATAATAACACTCATATGTGTGCTTTAGGCGATCATCGTCATTACAGTCAAGGCAAGTTAACATCAAGTCACTTTAATAATGGAGTTGTATATAATTTCATCATGCTCAACTCGTGAAAATGTTGTGTGAGGATCTGCACTTTGTCTGCTGAAATGCATCAAAAATGTTTGTTTTCAAATCCAAAAAGTAGATTAGTGATCTTACGTTAAGTTTTGCCAAAAATCTTGATCCAAAGACACACACACACACACACACACACACACACACACACACACACACACATTTAGTTTCCACCAAGGCACACACATTCACTCCCTTCCTTCCTTCTTCCCCTCCAGAGTGTCTCTCTGTTCCTCTCTCCCCAGTCGGGATTATTTACCGCTACATCCAGCAGACTGAAGCTCCACAGTTACTCTGCCCCGGGAATGCCTGCAGCCATGCAGCAATCAAAGCAGAGCGTCATCCTCCACCACCTGCACCCATGGGAGCACAAGAATGAAGAGGGGAGAGTGGAAGAGAAGGGGGAGGGCGGGGGGGAAAGGCTGGTTAAGGGAGGGACAGAGACAGGGTGACGGAGATGGAAGGGGGGAGATGAGATTGAGAAACTCCTGGGACTTGGAGAGTGTGGGACAAGCAAAAGAGAGACACTGGCAGCAAATACTTCTTCCCCACGTGGGCTCGTTGGGACCCTCAGAGACGGAAACAAGGAAGGAAACGAGCAGAGAACAGATGGAGACGGAGAGGTGTAAAAGAAAAGGATTAGGGGATAGGAGATGGATAGCAGGATGCGAAGACTGTAAAACAGATGATGAGATGAAGATGAGATCAGCTGTGTACCTTTGTGGGACCTGAGTGGAAAGAGAAAATTGTTGAGGCAGAATATGTAGACATGAAAGAAAGAAACGGGTCTAAAGAGGGGGTATTATGCTTCCACTTATCTTAAACATGGATATATAGTAACAATGCTGGATGACCATCCCAAACATGCACATTCTTAAACCTCTACATACTCATGTTGTAGAAATACCCGAATCTGTCCGTAAACTACTCAAAATGGTCAGTTCTAAAAATGATCTTCACAAGACCTTCATGAGAGTTGCTGAAGTGATCAGGCCATAGCACAAGGATCTCCCTAACTGGTTTATGACATGGAGGGATGTCCTCAAACACTAAGGTCTGGGCCAATCAGAAGGAGGGGGGTTTGTGGAGAGCAAAACCTTTAAGTGACAGAAGCTAAAACAAAATGTTTCTGACAGAAGCTGAAGACTTTTCTTAAACACTTGCGTGGGAAAAACAGGGATTTTTACTTTAGAAATAAAATAATGTTTGTTTGCACAACTTTTACTGTTCTTCTACAATCGAATGGGAATTTAATCTGCAGAATTAAATTGTGAACAATGGTTGATTTCAGTGGAATCAAATCAAAGTACAGTCATCATGCACTCTGCCATTTTTTCCCCAAGTTATTTCTTCGGATTTCACATGCTTTTACTTAGAGATTACAGGATTAGGGAAAGGAAACCGGGTAAGTGTTGAGTGTGACATGCAGGTTGGTTTCAAGCCTAGGTCACCCACTAGAGGACCAGCCTGATGGGGTGCTTAACCTAAACCATTGGGCCATACTGCTGCCCCTCACTTTGCCTTTCTATGGGCATCTTGTATTCTACATAATGGAAATATGCTTAATATGGTAAACAAACATGGTCTGAGATGGGTCAATGGACTTGATTCCCTGAACAAATATTCATGTCTTGGTAGACATGATCTGCTGGTAGGTGCTTCAACAAGAGAGGTGGTGTTGGATGACACATGCAGTTTGCCCAATATAATTATAGAAAGTAACACAAAAACTTTTATCCTTTATTTTATCCTTATGTCTATGTGGATGTATCAGTAATTTAAAACAGTTATCCCCTTTGAAGCAGAGTTTCAAATAAAATGAAGTCACAGTTTATCGCCTCAAGCACAAGCTTTTCCCCTAATAGCTGCAGACGCAGAAAGCTTAGTCGATCCCCAATTATACCATGATAAAGTTAGTTGCTTTTAATTGTCCATTAACGTAATTATCACACGCAGTAATTGCCTTTCAAAGTAATGGGTGAAAAAATGGCCCAGTAGCTGAATTTTGATAAGCTGAACACTTAAATTAGGCCCATGATGTTTTACCTGAGTGATAAAAATGCATGAGGGAGCGATTGAACCACGGGAAGAAAAAAACATTTTATGAGATCATTAAAAGCTTGAACAGCACAGCTACTCCTTTGAATCCATATGAGTAAGCCATGAAAATAGACTGATCTGTAAACAAAGAGATGAGTAAACAGGGTGGATGTGGCCACCAGAGTGACAAAGTACAAAGATGAACAAATTAAAGAGAAAGGAGGAAAACAAGAGTGAATGCAGAAAGTGATTGGAACAACAATGTAGTGTAACAGACAGGGGAAAAAGGAGAGGGTATGATGAGGGGAGGAGAACCGGGCGCCTGCTGGGCCTCCTGCGCAGTGACAGCTCGATAAGCACCTGAGACTCAGACGATGATGATGGGCGTCAAGGGGCGAAATGCAGCCTGGCCCTTGCTCACATTCTCTCGTCTGGTGATAATGGTAATAAACAGCGGCATAAATGAGCTTACTACCCGTGTTTGTATGCGCGCGTGTGTGTGTGTGTGTGTGTATGTGTGCACCATAAATGAGCCTTCCCCTTTGGTTTGACAGGGCTTTATGGATAGTCTGTGCATTGTTGGGATAAAAAGAAGATCCATTTACATCCCATATTAGAGGAACACACAGGTGGTCATCATTCCAGCTACTGTCATCCTCCCCTCCTGTTCTTTCTTCTCTTCCCTTCCAAATGAATCTCCTCCTGTTTTTATGTCTTTGCTCCTTACATCCACTTACCTTCCTCTCTGTTTAACACTCATCAAGCTGGGTCTTCTGTCTCCTCTCAGGTTATATTTGTTTTGCTATCACCAACACATTTGCATCACAGTTCATTTGGTTTATCTCCCTTCTGAAAGTGCTTTTACATTCTTAAAAAAAATCCCTTTGAATAAAGCCCAAAATACAGAAAAGGACAAGATGGGTGCTTAGGAATAGTTGAACAAGAGAGAGGAGAAAAATTAATACAGAAAAATAGGAAAATATATCCAGCATTGTAATGCTCTCAGGACAGTTAATAAATTTGATTTTTACGTCTGTCATCCTCCTTGTCCAAGGATGAGAAGCTGACAGAGAGCTTAACACTGTTTGAGTTTGATTAAGTCTCATGGAGTGTTTGCAGAGACAGAGAGTGGAACGAGTGGATGTATCAACTGGTCGCTGTGTGTGTGTTTGCCTAACAAGACTGTGCAGCTTCATTGAATTGTGTTTGCTTTTCCTGAGAGCCATTTCTGTGTGTGATGCAACCGCTGCAGTCGTGTGTGTGTGTGTGTGTGTGTGTGTGTGTGTGTGTGTGTGTGTGTGTGTGTGTGTGTGTGTGTGTGGTCTGGGACTGAAGGTTAAATGCGACAGACCCATCATCTTGGACTGGTCAGCTGTCACTTAAATTTTGGGGGAAAAGTTTAAATAAGGTCTCCTAAATAATGAGCCTCATAGATTGAAAGTTTGCTTGTTAAAACATGAATTCGATTTTGAAACTTACTCCCCCTGGGCGCACTTTCGAGGATGGGATGGGCTCATAATTTGCTGAAAGATACTGTTACTCAGATTAGTCATTATCACACTGAATCTGGGCCACTGAAGATTTGTGAATTAGCCTGCAAGCAAGGAGCTGGTTGACCTTAATTATTAATAATTAGCTGCATATTAATGTCCCTTAAATTCCTTACAGACATTACTTTAATGGAGCCTGTGCAGTTTACTGTTATACTCCATCTCCATGAGTTATTGAGAGTTTTAATGAGAACATATGATGGGTTGGGAGTGAGAGAGTTGTTACTCTAAGTGAAAAGCACATCAGGGTCTTGGCGGCATGTGTTTGTACAAATTGTGTACTGTGACGCTGCTCTAATTATGCATGTGTTGTTGAGGACTGTATGGAGATTCAGGAGCTCTTTATTTACCCACCCAACTCTGTTTAACCCTCCAACTTATTGTTGTGACCATGAGAGTACCTAAATGGATGACACAAGCCCTTTTAAATGCCAAAGAAAAAAAAAAGATAATTGGCTTTCCCTGTCAAAGGAGAGACTGATGGTAGAATCAAGTAGTTTTACGCAGATGAAACAGAATACTGTCACTTCTCCTAGTGTTGGATGAGGTACCTAAAGACCTCAGAGTATTATAGACACGTAACAGTAAAACAGAAAAAGAGATTTTGAGATTAAAGTTGGAAATAAACAAGGATTACATTCATCATGAAAAAAGTCTTAATCTGTGAGATTAAAGTCATTAATTTTATGAATAAGTGTGTAATTTATATGAGATTTATTACAATATAAAAAATATAAATATAATTTTAGGCTATGTTCAGCCTTTGTTGTTTTAAAGAGACAGATCAGAAGAGCAGCCAGGAGCTGCTTGAAATAAGTCAGAACATAGAGCATTTTGAGAAGGTATGCCCTTTTTCTGATAACTTTTTTTTTTATTATTGAATTACGACTTTATTATATTACTATCAGTTTATTCTTGTGAATTTATTTTTTTTCTCAAGTATTGAAAGTATAAGTACAACTGACAACAAAAAATTTTCAGGATATCGATATATGTAAACTTTTTTTAACTTTACACTACCAGTTATTAATTTAAAGGCACTGGGTATTATTTGAAGCGTAAGAGCCTACACTCAGAAAAAAGAAAAAAAAAAACATAGAAAAACGGATAATGTACTGGCAATTTTCTGCCAGTACATTGTTTGTAATTCCACAGACATTACCGTCAACCCTGTAACTGATATTTATGTAGATTTACAGGATTTTCTTTGTAGAATCTATAGTCACTTCCATCAATCCCAAAACAGATAATGCATTCATTTCACAGCATGTCCTGTGTACGATTCACAGAGAAGTCTGCCGATCGTTCTGGGCGCACATTAACAAATTACAAAATGTTTACTTTTCCTTTCAAGTAGCAATTTAAAAAAAAAGACATAAAATCATTTCATTGTTCATTAAATAATTTAACAAAGAACAATGTCAGTATAAAGACCGGCTGTAGTAAAGTGCTAGTGGTTCTACTAATACCTTAAAAAACTGCTTGAGCTTTGTGCAGCTTTTCTGCTTAAAACAGCTTTGAACAATTAAACAATGTACAAGGCACTGTTAAACAAAAGTTTCAGGTTTTGACATTAAGGCTCGTCTCTTTTCCAGTGCATTGCTTTTCTGCACAGTTCCATTTTCGAGATTTTAAACAAATGTTTTTCCCTGTGTGAGAGGCAAGTTTGCTTGTCCAAAAGGCAAGCACCTGTTATTGTCAAACCCTGAAAATTTCAAAGCACCATTTAAAACAGAAGAATCCGACGCTCTTTTCAGGAGAACATCTGGAACATGAGATAACATTCATTTCATTGTAAAATTGAATTCTAAATATTATATTACAAACTGTTTTCGATGCTTTTCTCTCCAGTTACTGTGTGATACTTCAGGACAAGAAGTTCTGCTGTGAGCATTAAGAAAAGCTTAAATTCTCCATGGATTTTCAAAATTGTTCAGGTCAGTCAGGAATTTGAGCAGTCTCAGAGGTATGTGTTCCTGTTTTGCTCCCTTCAAATCAGCCTTGGAATCTTGGTCAGGATTGATACCAAGGAAAACCTTACGGAGATATGAAAAACATTCTCAACTACACATTTAATGAAATGAATCAAACTGAACTACAGATTAACATGCAAACAAAGATGAGATTGATACATACTCATTCAATCCATAAATAAAGTCCACGTCAGTACAGCAGTTTGAAAGATTAGCTCTGGACAACAGGCACAGAGACCAAACCCTCTTTGTCTATCTGTCTACAGCTAATCTAGAAATCTGCAACACTGCGCTGTAATTTGCTCTCATCAGCTACAGCCAAGCAACTCTGTTTCAGTCTAGATGACCTCTCTATGACGGGAGACCCACCTTTAAAACCACTGCTTTATCAACAATATTTCAAAACAATCAGTTTACCTTAAATTCCAGGGGAAGTGACGACACCTTTGGGTATCTTATGTTGCAGACATAAAACAAGGAGAAGGCATAGCTGAAGGCCACAACAGGAGCAGCGATGTGGTCGATGATAATTGATAGTTGCTGATCACCTTAAACAAAATGGATTTTTTCCTGAATTCCCATATTCAAGTTTTGCTCAGGGGGCGTAAACCAATTTAAGATATTGTTGTTGTGATGGCCACAGCTACACAAGGGTACTTTCACCTTCACTCACACCTCATTTTCCAAACTGGTTATTCTTTTGACTTGAAGTAAACCACACAAACACTTAAAATTCATTAGGTATTAGTTTATTTCAGTACTTAATCTGACATTTTTTAAATTTAGCACGCACATTTTTACAATGCAAGATTAGACACATTTCTGTTGCACTAATCATTCTTTGTCTTCAAGTTACCTGGTTGGGGGAGGGCGCTTCCTGGTTGGAGCAAAAGGTGTGGCCAAGGGCAGAGAACACTCTTATACTGGAGCCAGCTTGTTGGGAGACTCCAAGTGCTCTGATGTCATGGGGTGGTTTCACATGGTGTCCATTTTGTTTTCCCCTTGTGTTTGAATTGGTTTGGCCAAACCGCTATATATGTTGTCCTATTGTTTCATTGTGTGAGGTCTGTTTGTTATGCTAGCACCTTTAGTTCAGTTTGAGTTGAGTTACATTAGGTTGATCTCTTTTAAAGGCCTAGTGGTTATAAATATGATTTGAACAATTTGATTTTTTTTCTGGGTCAGATTAAAAAAAACAAACAAACAAAACTCTTTTTTTGGAAACAAAAACTCCTTTGCCTCTCACCTTACTGCTTGTTCCCTGACAGTCGTTTACAGATACAATTGTGAGAACCATTTAAAAAAACTTGTATACCTTTTCAAAAATGCACCACATATTGTCTTCGAAGCAAAACTAAAAACAGAAAAAGAACAAGCTTGCTGGTATGCAAAAATGTTGTAACTACAAACCTGTGATTAGGATGCATGGGGTACTTGGGAGGGCCATGATGCCATCAGGTGAATCCTATTTTGGGAAAATAAAGCAACGAGGATAAACAAGGAATATGATGAAATGTGTTTCTGATAGAGACAGACAGGCAGGTGGACAGACAGTCTGCCAATGTATGTTTGTCCGCCCAGATTTGTAACCCTTTCTTCAGGTGTGAAAACTCAGTTTTACATCCTGACACTTAAACACACTACTTGTCTTTACTTCTACCACTGCTACTAATGGCAGTAGTAACATTTCTTCTCCATGCTACACCTTTCTGCTCTCAATGCCTTTAATGTGAGAAGTAGGAAACGGTGAGAGTGGGGAGTGACATGTGGGAAAGTTGCGACAGGCCAGACTTGAACTCGGGTTGCCCGCTCAAGGCCTATTGCCATGTGGAGTGCGAACAGAGGAGTTTTCCTTCACCTTTTGTTGAACAAACCTGAAAACCTGTTCGTTTTCGTACCACACTGTTACTATGAGCCTCTGTGCAGGGGTGCATCCAGACTTTCCGATTGGGGTGGCTCAATGAGGGCAGTGACGTAGGTAGAGGGGGCCAGGATGTGCACATGTACAAATTATTACCATCTATCCTCTTTAACTTCATTCTCTACTTTAACAACCACGAGTAACTATGATAGATATTATATTTATATTTTATTATATTCCAGTGTATAAAAATGTATTATATATTAATGTGCATCAGCCTGTCTGATACATTTAAAGCAGTTTTTAAGCCCAGATAAAGAGATAAATTTCAGCTTGACTACAAACTGTACCATTAGATAACGCTAAATTATGTTTGTGTAAAAAATAAAAGTTTCTGTATTTATTTATTTATTTATTTATTTATTTATTTATTTATTTATTTATCATCTCACAGTAAAAATGTTTTTGATTTAATACTTCATTTCTCTGTCAGCCCTTAATTTTGAAGGTATTAAGCTAATGAATTTGTCTGTTTAAGGGCATGGCTGACTTGACTGACAGGCAGACATCAGTATTGATCAGTGTATGCTCACATGAAAATGTTTTTTTCTGCAGCGTCTAACCAATTGCAAACATGGAGAAACTCTGCAGTGCAGCTGACTTTACTGTGGAGGAGCAGCCAATTATTCTTCAAAAATACCAAGAATTTAAAAACATCCTCCAGGACAAAAGAAACACTTGCCGCAGCAAAAGCCATGAAGGAATGCTGTCAGAAAATTGCTGAATCAGTTAATGCTAAAAATGCCAGATTTAACAGCAGAATACAGATGCAGGATTTTTCTTGTCCATTTTACTCGTAAAATATTTTCAAAACCTCCACATTCAAAAGCCGAGCAAGGTCGCTCAAAATGTTAAAAAAAGAAAAAAGAAAACTCTTGGAACAGCTTAGGGGTAACAACAGAGAATATGAAAACAAGGGGCAGAGGAAGTTTCCGTCACTGGCGAGACTGCTGGAGTTCGCTGGGATACGATGCACTTAATAAATTCATCTTTTGCCAAATCTGCTGATTAATGCCAACATAAACAGACTAGTTAGTTTAGTGTAGAAAAGATAAGGTGGTGTTATGCTGTAACTTGTTAACTATCTCTTCTGGACTGTTAAACCTCAACAGTGTTAACTGGAAACTTGTATAATAATCATACTTGAGGGCTGTGGGGAAGAAAGAGCAATAATAATAATAATAATAATAATAATAAATTTATTTTATATAGCGCTTTTCGAGGACTCAAAGACACTTTACAGTTGTTAAAATCAATACAAACAATAAACAGGTTAAACAAAACTAAGACACTTACAGTTGTTAAAATCAATACAAACAATAAAAACAGGTTAAACAAAACAACAGTATAATCACACATTAAAAGCTAACTTAAAAAGGTGAGTTTTTAGGAGAGATTTGAATTTTGAAGACTCAGAGCAGATTTGAATATGAGTGGGGAGAGAGTTCCAGAGGGTGGGGGCAGCTATGGAGAAGGCTCGGTCTCCCCAGGTTCGGCGCTTGGTCCTTTGAGGTGGAGACAGGAGGTTGACATGTAAAGAGCGGAGATTACGGGAAGGAGTGTGATGGTGGAGGAGGTCAGTGAGGTAGGAAGGGGCCTGGTTGTGGAGGGCTTTGTGGGTGAGGAGGAGAATTTTAAACTGTATACGGTAAGGAACAGGGAGCCAGTGTAAATGTTGGAGAACAGGGGTGATGTGGTCACGGGAGCGAGTGCAGGTGAGGAGGCGTGCAGCAGAGTTTTGGATGTATTGTAATTTATGAAGGATTTTGGAAGATGAACCATAGAGAATGCTGTTGCAGTAGTCTAAGCGGGATGTGATGAATGCATGAATAAGTGTTTCAGCGGCAGAAAAAGAGAGGAATGGACGGAGGCGGGCTATATTTTTAAGGTGAAAGAAGGCCGTTTTAGTGAGCTGCGTGACGTGGTGATTAAAGGAGAGGTTGCTATCAAAAAATACTCCAAGGTTACGGGGCTACTCCAAGGTTACGGGGCTACATCTGCTGTGCGTCGTGATGCCTTTAATGACCATTCATCAAAAAAAGCACATCGAACTAACATGACACCTTTACATCACTGTCAAATCAAAATCACCCCGAGCAACCTTAAAGTGGCAGTGCAGCATATTTACATTCAATGATAAAAAAGTAAAAATAAAATTAGAATTAAATAAGGACTATTTAGAGAGACTTAAAGTAAATCAGGCAAAAATAAATCATCTCATCTTACATTAGTTTGTTCATAGGAATGAATTTTTACTCTCTTCTTATATGTAAATAAATCAGGAAATCTAATCTTCCAGTGAAGTTGGGATGTTGTGTGAAAAGTAAATAAAAACAGAATACATTGACTTTCTAATCCTGTTTAACCTATATGGAAAGGTGTTCACTTTTCAGAATAGCAAGATGAGAATTTTTGGAGTCACCATGACTGAGTATGACATATCAGCGCTAGCCTCTAAATTCATGCTATTTAATGAACTATGGCATCTTAATGTCATATACAAAACTTGCGTTACTCATTAAAAATAATTTGGTACATATAACTCTCATTTGGTAAGACCTGCTATCAATAATGGTTAATATGAGTTGAAAACAGGGTTCATTGTATTCATTTAATCATAAAAGTGATTTGATTATGACAGCATTTTACTCTAATCTTACAAAGGGTCATCCTAGAACCTCACATTTCCAGATAGAGTCAAAATAGAGCATCGACCTCCAGCTGCTAGATATGAAGCAGGTGCAGAAGTACTAAAAGCTGCAGTTTGTCAAGTATCCACTTGAGGCTGCCTCTGGAAATATACTTGAAAAACCCCATACACACCAAGTCAACAAATCTCAGTGATCTCTGTGCACTCATACTCTATATCCTGTCCAAATCAGTGCCCCAATCGGGCTAGCCTGGTCATGTGCTCTCGGTTGGAACCCCATATAGGATAATATGACATTACTGACCAAAGTGAGCTTTGTTCAAAGCATGTTGAGGTCCACCCTCAGGCAGGATGAAGAGTTCTTTCACAATGAGTAAAGGAAACCTAGATGCAACTGCCAAAATAGTTTTCAGTTAATTGAGCTTTATATATAAACTCAGGTGTCAATGAAAGGGTTAGGATTAAATATTTAATAAGTTTCTACTGCCTCCTACTGCTTTTCAAGTGTGAAAATTTACAGCACATGCTAGATAAGGCAGGCAGTTTGCCTCCTTTGTTTTTTTGTTTTTTGTTTTATTTTTTTTGGATGCATGTGTTGTCTATGATGAATATTTATTTGTTTTATAATAATAATAATAATAATAATAATAATAATAATAATAATAATAATAATTATTATTATTATTATTATTATTATTATTATTATTATTATTATTATTATTATTATTATTATTATTATTATTAATAATAATAATAATAATAATAATAATAATAATAATAATAATAATAATAATAATTATTATTATTATTATTATTATTATTATTATTATTATTATTATTATTATTTTATTGCGTGTTTAAAATAAAATATTCAATTCAAATTCACAAATAAGTTACCAAATGCATCACCGGTCAAGTCCCTGAACCTCTATCCAATGGCAGGACAGCAGCAGAGTAATTATCATAGTGAGTATTAACTTCATACATACAGAAACTGTGAACTGCTTTATTATGGTATGTATTTTTGCGATGTTTGGAATATTTTCAACTCTATCTCAATGCACAATTGAAATTTTAAAATTAGAGAAGAACATACTGTAAAAATATGAAAATGTTTATTGTTTTGTCTGTTGTGTTCCTAAATGTGGTTTTGTGTAACAGGTGATCTTGTGATGCTCTATTAATAGCAGTCTGCTCCTTTATAGCTTAGCTATACCAGCTGTGAAGACAAATCAATAAAACAGAGCAGGTGTTCCCCTTTGACAAACCGTTGCATACTTCTCTTAGAGCATCCTCCCTAATTTACTCTTAGACGTTGTTAATGGATTGGAACCCCTTCGATTAAGAGAGACCTTGATATCACCACATGAAGCCTCAGTGAAGAAGACAGTCAAGTGAGGTAATGGTGAACACTTTTTTGAAGGATCTCTTAAATTCATGACTGTATGTGTTACATTTTTTTGTTAGTTTCAACAGGAAACACATTACAGATATTTAACGTGAGTTTGCCTTCAAACTTGGTTTAAAGACAGAACATGCACAACTACAACAAATTCTTGGTTACTAGATGTTATTAGACTAGATGTGTTTGCTAACAGCATCTGTAAGGTCACCAACATATTTTCAATGCCAGAAAAAAAGGTTTCTTGTGGCCACCCTAAAATCCTGTACACCGATTAGCGTAACTTTGTTAAAGGCAGTAGTTCCTTTCAAATCAACAGTTTGGGTTGTGTCAACAACCTGCTGGAAGCTGCTTTGGGTTTTAATATGTCCCCGTTCTTAACCAGTCAATTTAAATGTTATCTGGCCCTATACAGTTAAAAAATATATGGAACATCAAAATATTTTTTTTCATTATTTTATATTAGAAGTTAAAGTAGATGGGATCAGTGTAGTGGCCCTTGTCATCAGGAGCCACCCCTTCAAAAGTTAGAGACTTTGACCACCCATTTGAAAAAGTATGGCCCTGGTAATGTAACATGTCGATCTTAAATACCTCTACAGAATAGCATCAGTCTCACTGCAGAAAAAATAATAATTTGTGTTTACACATTTCAGCTGAAATGGATCTGAAATGTCGATCCACGGTTTATCTTTTCAGTTCATGTTATTATTAAAGCATAATTTGCAAAGACGTAGCAGTGCTATTAACCACACTCTCATTTGATTTTAATTTAATTTTTAATTTAATTTTTTTAATTTAATTTCAAAAGATTTATTGTGCCAATTTAAATCACACACCAGCAGTACAAAACATTTATATGCTTTGAGCTAAACCAGACCGCCAGCCAACCAGTAAGTCAGTCAATCCATCAGGCAGCAAGTCAGTCATACAGCCAGAGAATGACAAATTGAATGTCTGTCTCTGCCATTACCCATTCAACTCATTCAACAATAGTTTTGCCAGCACCCCCCCCCCCCCCCCCCCCCCTTTCTATTTTCTAGCTGGTGCAAATGGCAAAGCAAAGCTCTTGATTTGATTCACCTTGTCATCTGGATTACTTAACAATGTGTAATTATGCCCACCAGAAGCGTTTCAGCTAAATGAAGCAATGGTGGATGACAAGATAATTTGAGAAAGATAAAGGCATGTTTTCTCTTTTCCTCACTGCATTTCCTTCTTTTCAGTAGTATCTCTGAACAGCCAGATCTGCCATGTGTGCTGAGTTTGCAAGAAAAAAAAAAAGATGAAGGTGGCAAGGGGTTCCCTCTGCCCTATCTAATCTATGAGGGTTTAATATGCTGAGAGGCTTGATCTTAACTCACAGGGCCTTTACTGACTGTCAGGCTGTCCTCTATGAAACATAGATATCAATGGGACACAGCATGCACAATGTGCCTGTCTTTATGCTGCTCTGCCAGGCCAGCCGAATATCCTCAATTCCAGGCCTTTTTTTTTACTCTAATGAGCCACATTTAAAGAGGGATTGATTTCAAAATGAATGACTTCTGTTTAGCCAGTTTGAACATGTAGAATATATATTTATTCCTCAAACTGAGAACTTGTACCACATGCACTCACTGGCAACACCTTATTAGAAGAAACCAGTTCAGATTTTAGCGTCACAATATAAAAGATCCACAACATCTTCTAAAGTTTCATGAATCATCTGAAGGACGTGTTTCACTGCTTTGAATTGTTGAACCTCAATGGGGATTAGTGTAATATTAAATGCAGCATCAAGCTGAGGCTATTTTTAGTCCTTTTTTTTTTCAGAGGGGCCCTTAAAACTCCAGTAAGGAAGTCTTGGTTTGCATAACTGGCACCCCCAGTGAACAAAGCAATGTTTGCTGTAGTCAGTGTTTCCAATTTAAAATGTTCCATCCAACTATCTTTTAAAAGTCAGATGTCTTCTAACACTCATCAAGACTTTGTGTCATGGAGCATGTGGGGGAAAAAAAGCTGTATTAGCAGGTTACAGGTAATCACACGCTGCCTATCCCCTGCCAGTATCAGACCTTGAAAATAAATACAAAGAAATAGTCGTTTAGTTTTCTTGCCGTCAGGAGTTCATGGAGGGGCATCAGTATTATTTCAATTATTCCTATAACCAACTAAAAAGTCCTCACATGAGCTTTCATACACAAACTCAGAGATATATTTTACTATGATTTTAAAATATGACATAACTAAGACTTACTCTTACTCTTACTCTTTGTAAAAGTTAATATATTCCATCCCTCTATCCATTTTCTATACTGCTTATCCTGTTCAGGGTTGTGGATGGCTGGAGCCTATCCCAGCTGTCTTCAGGCGAGAGAGGCAGGGAACACCCTGGAGTTGTTGCCAGTCAAACACAGGGCTGACACACAGAGAGACAGACAATCTTTCATGCACACACTCACACCCAGGGGCAATTTGGAATCACCAGTTAACCTGATGAGCCTTGCCTGAACCTGAATTTGAACTGTTGACCTTCTTGCTGTGAGGCAACAGCGCTAACCACTGTGCCACCATTCAGCCCTTAGTTAACATATTAAGAGACTTAATTTTGCCATGTTTTTAACTGAATCATACATTGAAGTAAAAGTAGATATGCACTTCAGTCAGCTACAGAGATGCATGATTTACAGGAAAGATGACATCAAGTGAGGAAAAAAAGGCACTAGCTTCAGTCACTTTGCACCATTTACTTTGAATAAACATTTTTTTGCCTTTTTGAAAATTCCTCAATTTCTTGTATGAAATATGAGAAAGTATCTCTTTTGAGAGGCTGGGACTTTGTCCAACATCAGCAGTGTTTCACTTAACCCTTCACACTAGAGACCCAATCTGCTGCTCACAGCGCTTTCAGAATGAACAAGAGATCCTCCGAGGTCTCTGCTCCGCTCACACTCCTGTTAGCTCGACACATTGAAGAATGGTGGCAGAAGCGGTAACGGCACTCCGCTGTAGCCACCACATATCATACATGAGGCTCCTTTGGTGGCTGTAGATGAAAGATGATATCACCCGGTCGGTTGTCATCTGGTGTCATCGTTTGTATTGATTCAGTGACGGATTAGCCCTCTGGGAAGCAACAACACAAGATTGGGTCTGTTACTTGTTTTTGCTTCTTGCTTTCTTGGCATGATGCAATTGACATAGAGAGTATTGATTGGGCAATTATTGCAGCTCTTGAGACAGCTCGGGTCAGAGGGGGTCTGAGTAGGAAGAGCATGTGTACATGTGTTGTTATAGCAGCACAAAAATCATTCCTTATTGACGGAGCATGGCTGTTGCTTTTACACAGAGGCTTAATCAGATGGGGAACACATGCCCTGCCCAGGATAACACTGGAGTATCAGCAACCTGAAGGGTTTACTGGGAACATGATGGAATTGATCCCTGCTTCTGTGCACCTCAGCTGCTTGTTCATTAGTGCGGGCAGCAGCAGAAAGCAATCTATAGCTACATCTGAGTATTGATCTCGACTGTAGTATGCATGTAAGCCTTGCTTAGTTAGAAACAGTGTTAACCATCAAGAAAGAGTAACCTACTGAGGGTTTAACTCTATTATGTTTGGAGTAACTAGTTTGTATCACTGAACTTAAAAGCCTAGCACGTTTCCATGTGATTTAACAGATGTCATAGCTCCTCAAGCTGCACCAGCTGGTCCTTCGTGTGTATGGCATGACATGCGAGGGAAGCCTGTCTCCAGCTTTAAGGGCAAAGATCACTGTAAATGGTCCCTTAAAGATTGCTTTAAATGGTCTCTTAAAGATTGCGGTAAATGGTCTCTTAAATGCTAGCAGTGTGTCAGAGTGTGGTGTGTGGGCAGCAACTACACTAACACTCAGCCATCATCACGTAGCTGCCCTACTCCCTGTAAACCCTCCAGAGGCCTTTAGTGGAGGGACTGCATGGCTATAAAAGCAGTCTTAACTTGATGCTCTAATTGCCTGTTGTGCTTTAGCAACACTCGAGCTGAACGAGCAGCATTTGAGGACAGGATTAAGGCTTTTAGAAAGTAAATCGATAAAAATAAGGAGGGAGTACAGTCCCCTTGTGTACAGTGAAACCTGAGAATATTGATATAAAACTTTCTCTGTAAAAGACACTGGTATGCTACCTGGTATATTTTTTGTGCTTTTAGCCTGACAAGTTCATCCCAATTTGAGACAGTGTTTCTACATAGACTTATGTGGTCAGTTTTCATACCAGTACAGAGAAATCACTTGTATTTTTTTGTAACAAGAACCTAAAAACATGGACCAAAACAAATCATTAATTTTGTCACAGGGGAAGAAGAGTGACACATATAATGAGTATATAATGAGCAGCAGGGATAATGAGAGCACCACCACTACCGCACCATCTGCACCACGGCAGAGGCAAGGCTGTTTAACTCATATCTACAACTCATATATAAATAATTCACCATGTTTTACACAGCCTGGCAAAAATAGGTGGACTGAAGATGCTCAGCATGAACAGATATTATTAAAATTTAGAATACATCTGGAGAACCTGAATTAAACCAACACATGTAAGACAAAAAGTAGGTGAGAGAGTGTACACACAAATGCAAATTATACAGAAAGAAAATTCCCAGTTAGGCGCAAAAAGAAAAAAAAATAGACAAACTTACAAGCGTGTATGCAACCACACAGACAGACACGCACACACACTTGGGGGCTGTGCTCCAGACATCCTCCAGTGTAAGACGGGGGCAGGGGAGACAGTGATGGATTACAGGCACATCTGGGCTGTAATAAGTAGGTCCTGCATCCCACCTGCATTCAGCAGGAGGCAGAAATCCTGCATAATGGTTTCATATAGAAGGCCAGGTACCCCCCGACTGTATAATGCCTTGTCAGCGTGCATGCACCAGTCTTGTCATTGCTGGATTTACAACATGGAGTACAATAAAGCAGCTCTCTGAGGTGATCCATGCCAGAAGCATTTGTTATTACAGATTTAGAATATTTGCAGCAGGTAAAAAAGTGTCGATTTGCTTCATATGTCACATCCTTTTCTGTCCAAATGATGGCTCACAGACCTTTTGAAGAACCCACATTAACACTGAAACCTTAAACCTGACACTCTCACCTGTAAAACATCATGGTTTCCTCATTATACTGTTGCCTCTGAATTGTCGCTTTATTTGTATTTTGTGTAGTCAACAAGACTTTTTAGTTGAAGCAGTTTATTCAAGAGTTTGTTCATCATCCGGAATAATGAATAGAAGTTGACAATAAATTGCAACCGACCACTACAACTCTTCCTTTTAAGACTCACTAAACTGCCTTATAGAGTGCTAACAAGTGCTGGAAAGAGACAATCGATAAGGCCACAAAAAGCGAGGCATAGAAAAGAACCACCTGCAATAATCCACCAGCTCATTTATCAGGGTAGTCTAACCTCAGCATGGGGCATCCAATGATGTAGCCTGCTTTGGCCTTAATAGCTCTTTAAACCAAACACACCTGGGGACAATAAGTCACCTTTATTTATGAGTCCCTTGTGATTTATTTATTTATTTATTTTATTTTCGTCCAAAAAAAAAATTAGACCAGGAGAAAAAGTGTTGAATTTATATTTACTAGAGGTGATCTGTGCTGGTACTTTTCTACTATTGCATCTGCTGCTGTGTTGTTATTCTTGCAAAAGTCTGACAGCTTGTTAAAGTTTTTTCAGATGTTCAGCTCGCATTTATTATTTCACTGTTTTTCAATTTGCACATATTTTATTCTTAAATAGACACACAACAGCAAGCCTCACATATTTAATCAAGCAACAATTTGATCTTTTCATCACATTTGAGACCAAATCAATTAATCATAAATGTTTCATTGATTCCCCTCTGGCAGACAAGCTTAGAAACTGCATGTGATCTGGACAGATATAGATGATCTGTGAGTGAGCAGCGAAGCCTGAGTCCACTAAGCCTGCAGAAATGCTGTGAATATGTTAATCTTCTCAATTGTTTTGACCATGGAAGGGTCAATGTAATATTAACCCTGAGCTGATGTTTTTAATACTGTGAGTTTATGCCTGTAATAACGGAGAATAATGGAGGGGTTTATTCTAAGTGATTAACAGTTTTCATTTCAACAATTTTACTCTCAAAATAAATGAAACTCATGAAAGAAACAGACCAGAAAGAAATTTGCAATATAAAATCACCAACAGACCAGAGACGGGAGATACACGCCTGTGTGTGTACAAGCACTCACACAACCAACACCTCAATCTCAGTCTGGATTTGTTTCCACCACGGTCCGTTCACGCTTTGGCACCCCGGCCGTTTGAGAAGCACTGACCCTTTACTGCGGCTACTGACCGGGGCTGATGAAGTGCTTGACGGGTGGTTGTAAGGCAGGTTGGATTAATTAGCTTGTGGGCTAGCTGTTGGTGTGCCACGCTCCAGGAAATACGACTGTGGGCGTGTAAAGCATGGAGTCAGGCCCTGACCTTTTTAAGCTGGGGTAAAAAAAACACCAGTTATCATAAGGGGATCCTTGGAGAATGAAAATGTGTTGCTAGTTCCAGCTGGGGGGCGTGTTCACTACAAATGTCCGTCTCTTTACACGCTGTGTACATCTCCCAGGAGAACAGAGAATGAGCTGTGTTGTTTTGTTATGTAATGCTGTGGTGGGTGAGGAGTACCTGGTCTGCGTGAAGCTGTTTGTGTGGTGTTGGATAAGTTGTTTGAATCACATGAACCGTCAGACACATTTTCTAAAGTAGTTTGCATCATTGAAATTGCAGAACAGCAAGGACTTCTCTCATCTGATTGCTCAGAAAATAACATCCAGCTGGCTGCAAGGTACACATTTCACCCTGTAAAACACCAAAGTTTAATTTTTTTGGCTTTGATTTTTGTACAAAACAAATTACTGAATATGGCCTCTTTTAAGTGAGCTTTAATGCCAGGATACAGCCTGTGCGCTCTGTTTCAGGGTATTGTAATAAGGCTGTAAGCGGTTGAATAAATTTAATTGAAAGACTTATACAAAATGTATTTGAAGTTGAAGGAGGTGATCAGATCTCTTAACTCCAGTAAACTTTGCTACACATATTAAAAAAAAGGAAAGAAAAAAGAAAAAGGAAGTTTAGCCTTAACAAGTAATTTAAGTTCAAAATGCTCTATTTTATCTGTAATGTAGTAGATACCTTTCATTCTATTTGAAGATAAATCTGAAGCTTTGAACTTTGTGAACTGACTTTTATTCTCTTCAAGTGACCAAATTTTTAGTAACACCACACCTCTTCCAGCTGTTTTATAAATTAGGACTCTGTTACCATAATTGTCCAAAATTTACAAGAAAAAACCAGCACACCAATAATAATCATCTATTAGGAATCCACTTAAACTGACAACAGAGACAACAATGTCTTTAGCCTTGTCTGTCCATTTTTTTTTTATTATTATTTTTGGTCACTGTTTTTCTGAATTTTGTTTTCCTGCAGTTTGGAATGTCCATAAACACACCAACCCTTTTTTTTACAGAATGCAAAAGACATCTAAACTGACAAGGAAAGTCTTGTGGGGTTCACAAAAATATAATGTAAAATGATCTCATCTGTCAGATTATCTTCCTCCTGTTTTTGTTTTAGGATTTTCTGCAGAGATGAGTGCCATGTAGCAAGATACAAACCTACATCATACTGTCATATTATCAGAAAGAACAGCAGTTGGTGTTAGTTATTTGGACTTGGTGTTAAACCTCATGCAGTCAGTGGTATGTGATGCTACAGTACAGTATGTGGACAGAGAAAATCAGCAGATTTGGTACAGTATGTGGATAGAGATTAAATGTTTAAGTCTCTTCCAATTTGAACCGTTAACTGGCCACACATGGTCATGTTCAGGCCTGTAAGCATTTAAATGCTGATGGCTGTTGCTCTTCTCAGCAGCACTGAGAAGAAAAGCATTTTTTCCAGTTTGTTCTCAAGTTTTGAGCCTGCAGTGCAATCCTTAGCCAGCCTCTCACTCTGATATACTTTGCTTTAACATATGAAAATATACATGTATTATTACATATATTATTAAAATATTACATACTTTTTTTCTGTGAAAAGTATTTTGGGTTTATGGTGATATTCTTATAACTTTCTAGGTTTTTATGACGACTGTGCAGAAGCTGTAGTATTGTAATGATTGTAATGGAAACTATGCTATACAGTAAATCTGCATTTTAATGGCAGCTAACCAAAAAAAAAAAAAAAAAAACACTTCAATGTGACATTAAACTCACAAGAGTGAACAACATAGAATTTTAAGTTGAACTTAATTTCAATAGCATGAGTTTTGGAGGGAAGGGAATGCTGAGACCTTTGCCTTGCCTCGGTCTAACTTTCCAGCTGGCTGGGTGTCATCATCATCATCCAGAAGTAAAAAGGAAGCACAAGCAACCATATCACCAAAGGTGGAGTGCTTGTCCTTCACTCTTAGATTTCTTTTTTTCTTTCTTTCTTTTTTTTTTTTTTTTAGCTTCGTCTCATGACTCAACCCATATCTGCACCGCTCTCCATCTGGCCTGCTGGCTCCAGATGCAACTACCAGACTTTTTTCTGATTGGGCCATCTGGGCAGCTCTCGACCGGAGCTCAATTGAAAGCAAATATAGTGTTATTTCTCGTTGAGAATGGCTGTTTTATAAATGCGCAGACTGCAAGAACTTGAACAGACATTGGAATAGATGGCACAGATAAATGGAAAACAGGTTTTTGGACAGAGTTCTTGCTGTTCCTCATCCTGAAAAAAGAGAGGATGGTTTGATCTAGCTTTCCTAAAAGCTATTTTTAGAATGGGGTCATTCATTAGGATCAACCCATATGGATAACACTTTTCATGGACAGAAGCTCAGTCAATGATTAAAGGACTGGCGATCTAAAAAAAATGCATAGCATGTTTGACAAGAAGTCAGAATAATGTCTCCAGTTTGAGTACAGAGAAAAGACAGACTACCAGAGTCCTGCACAGGCCTGGGGTCTAATCATTATACAGTGCTTAAAACCTGGTGTACACATGTAAATACATATAAAATCAGAAAATGTGTGTCAGCCCTGTGATTGACTCGCAACCAGCCCAGGGTGTACCCTGCCTCTGACCCAAAGACAGCATGGATATGCTCCAGCCACTTATGATCCTGTATAGGATAAGTGTTAGAAAATGGATGGATGTGTTAGCAACTGCTGGTAATATTACTTTTATAACTACATGTCACATATACATTACTTACAATAAGTTAGGGATATTGTGAGGTCCTCATTGGATTTCATATATAAGGCGTTTGTTTCTCTTCAGTGATTTTTGGGATAGGGAGGCAATTGTATTAGGGTGACAGACACACCTCATTTTGTGTTTTCCATGTAATGAGCCTTACATATTGGGGCCAATACCAGATAATACAAAAAGACAATCCTTTTCAATGTGGCATCAATTTCAACATTCTGCGGGTATAAAAGCTGGCATTGTCAGTAAGTCATTCCCAGTTCATCATTCAAGCAGCCATGAACACATGACATCGTGTCTTCAGGTCAGTAGCAGGCAGTCAGATGTTGCTCGTGAACTTGGTGTGTCTTAAAGTGTCAGACTTGCAGCAAGACACAAAACTACTGGCAGTGTTTGTGACAGACCCAGGAGTGGAGCCCCACAAGTGATGGACCTCAATGATGACCAGTACCCTAAGGACCTATGCACTCAGACACCTTTATGTAACTGTCACACAGCTGCAGGCCTGTGAAGTGAGGGGTACCAGGGTTTCCAGAAAAACCATTTCCAACCAACTTCACCACTTTGGGTTGAAGCCAGATGACCGTTGCAGGTGACTCCACTGACACCAAGATAGTGACAGTTTGCAATGGGCACAAGTCCATGTGACCTGGACAATACAGCAGTGGTCTACTGTCTTGTTCACTGATAAGTGCTGGGTCCCCTTGCACAGAAATGATGGTCGTCAGCGTTGCTGGAGAAGGAAAGGTGAACAATATGCTGAGGTCAACATGGTCCCCAGGGTTGGCTTCAGTGGAGGAGGTTCAACAGTCTGGGCAGGCATCACCAGTCAGCGCAAAACAGATTTGGTGATTGTAGATGGCTCAGTCACTGCTCGTTCTTACCTCAGAGACATCATAGAACCCATGATTATCCCCCAATTCCACCAGCACACCCCCAACTTTCATTTAATGGAAGATAATGCTCCACTACATTGTGCCAAATACACAAAAAAATAGATTTAATTTGACTCCTTTTCTATCAAAAGTTTAATAATTATTCAGAATTGAACCTAGTGTATCACACACGATAACTACCTGATAGCAGTAGAAGTTTCATATGCCTGAAGATGTGTTTGAAGTCTACACTCAAGATGCTGAGAATGACACACCATCTTTAGCTAACTGATGTCTGCAGTCAGTGTTTTCACAGAAACTATAAAGAAAATTATTAAGCCAGAGTTTTTTTCCCTTCATTGTCAGCATCTTCCCACTGCAGAGAGACACTCATTCATAATAAAATGAGACAGGGCCTGATTGTGCTCAGGTGTCTTCAATGTAATTATCACTCACTTCATTGGCCGTCACATCACAAGAGTCCACTGGGGTGTGGCATGTCAAAACTCAAGTCATTAGACACAAGTGGAAATTCAAGATGCAAATCTTTCATGTCTTTGGTGCAAATATTTCTGATTAATTTCAGTGGTTGTGGATTTTTTGTTTGTGTGTGTGTGTGTGTGTGTGTGTGTGTGTGTGTGTGTGTGTGTGTGTGTGTGTGTGTGTGTGTGTGTGTGTGTGTGTGTATTTCTCTGAAAAAAAGTTTCAACTCTAATACAAATTAAATTGTTTCAAAACAGAACAGTCACAGCAAGAAATTTCATTTTGTTTTTGCAGTAAAATCAATCAATTCCTTTGCAATTTTCCTAAATATTAAATACTGTTGACATGTTTGTCTACGGACTGACTCAAAGATATAGGTCACTATAAATTGAAAATATGTTCAATATGTTCGATCAAAGTTTGAAGGAACCCATTAATGTTTTTGTGTATTATTTATAACACAGAATTCCGAATACATCCGCAGCTAATTTGACTTTTCAATGCAGTGAAATTTACATGCAACAAAGTGACAATGGGAGTTTTCACAACTGTCACACTGGAAATGAATAATTTCAATCTGCTTCAGCATTTTATGACCAATTGTAAATGTTACAGTTGAGAAGGAGCATTTATTTGTCAAATGTCTTCTCTAATGGTCCACCATTTAGTGACCCCTGGTGTAGTGCTTGTGCTGCTGAATCTGATGACTGCCTTCGATAAAAATTTATCCGTTGCACCACTTCTGCACTCAGATAAGACATATTTAACATATACGCCAGATGATCAGCCCACCTCTTCTTTTCGGTACCTCAGCATTTCTGAGTAAACTCAGATTTTTTTTTTCAGTTTCAGTTTTTTGTATTTCAGAGTGAAACGTTACTCACACCTACGGGCAATTTAGACCCATAACTTAACCTGATGAGCATGTTTTTTGACTGTGGGAGGAAGCCCACAAAAAGGCCCACCGAGCAGACCAGGATTTGATCTGGTGACCTTGCTGTGAGGCCATTACTACCACTATTATTATTATTATTATTATTTTTATTATTATTATTATTATTATTATTATTATTATTATTATTATTATTATTATTATTATTATTATTATTATTATTAAGAAGAATAAAACTACAAGAATGAAAGAAATATTTCTATTGATAGTCTTATTTTTGGGGTCATTTTATGGACAATGAAAACAAAGCACTTGTCAACTGCTGGCAATCTCATTTTAAACAAAGAATTATTTTGACCCATGTATTTTAAAATTTTGTCTATTTCAAGCATCAATTTTTATTTTCTGATTTTCTGAGCCAAGTGTGACACAGACTTGAGACCATTTGTCAATGAGGCTTCATTGGGAAATGGCCAATCTGTGGTGGGTCTGTCAGTGATAGATCTTTTTATAGCCCTTGCTTCCATGCTGTTGACAGCCCCTCACCACAGCACAGTCATCATGTCTTAGCCCGGCTGGCAGGTCCTGTACAAGAGGACACATCAACATGAGGTGAGTTACAGCACTAAGCCTTAATCACCAGTTCTCATCAGGCTGTCAGACATGTCAGACATTTCATAATAATCTCCCCCACCTACCAATCTTATCCACAACATCTCTGATACAGCTCCCTTAACCGATTTATTTTACACAGTTTATAGATTGAAGTGACAACAGCTGTACAGTTTATACATTTTAGTATGGCATTGTTTACAGATATATCGAAACCAGATTATTGTATATTAAAAACAAATCTTATTTTTAGGGATCTACACTGAGGTATTCACTGCAAGGACTACAAACTGGTGCAGCTTATTTTGAAATAATTCAAATTCCTTTCCATCAGTAAGTACTCTAAACGCAGGGGTCGGCAACTAAACTTGAAAAATCGTCTGTCTCTCGCTTTTAAACTTTCATCTGTATACAGGACAAAAATATTCAAAGCCTGGGATGCAGAGACTTCATTTGCTGAGAAGTGTCATGTGGGATGGGTTAACTCGAATGCAATTTGTCTGTACGTTTCCAGCTTAGTTCAACCAATACAGTAAACGCTTTAAAACCTGTGCCAGTGAAAATGGAGGTGTCTCTTCAAATTTAACAGCCCCTTGCAATTTATTGCTGGTAGGTCTGGTTCCTATAGGATGGCGTCTAGGTCCTGACCCGGCAGTGTGGTCTGCCAGTTGCTGACCCCTGCATTGATGTCCTGTGGTTCTCATCATACCTGTGCCCTGACTCACAGGCCACGCAGAATGAACACAGAGAGTAGAGTTTCGTTCAATGAACTTTACTGCAAGAGCGAGAAGGTTGCAACAAAGGCAACTTCCTCTCGCTGAAGAGAAAATCTCTTCAGTCTACATTTTATAGGAACTTGGTGTCCACCTCCTTGTCACATGATAATACATTTCACACAGTTACAGACGCAAGCATTTGTGTCTGTGCATAAAAGAATCTCTAACTTCCTCACACAGTGGTGCAGAGAGGTGAAAAAAGTTATCTCCTCCAGGCCACTAAGTATCCAGAGTGGAATCCTCCCAAGGCTGGAAATGAGAGGTTCACACAAAGCTTTCACACAAAGTCCTGAAGGTCTGTCCAGTTATTTATGAACAACAAGCATAGAGGAAGAAAGTCAAACCTCTCATATGAAGGCCTTAACACATAATAAGGTTGTAAACCTTTTAGACAGCAAATCCCTTAAGACACCCTGGCTAATAAATCAATTATATATACTTCATGGTTGTATGTGATTAAATGAACATAACATGTTTACGTGAATCATAAGATGTGTGTAAGTTTTCCTTTACATAATGATGTCATGTATAACCAATTTCTCCAACAGGATGGTAAGTTTAACTTGTACTGCAAGGTTCTTAACTTCAGTCTTAGTTTACCGCTTGGTCAAATACATTCATTTCCATAGTCACAAACATGTGTTAGCCCCCATATGGGACTAAAGATGAAATATGAATTAAAAATTATTAAAAAAACAACAGTTCATACTATCAGATAGAAAAGATCATCTGATAAAATAAAATGACCACAAAGTCAGGGCTTGACTGATTACTTGACTGTTTATTTTGTCCTCTTTTAAAAATATCTGGCTAGATTATAGCTGAATAAAAATACAGTTTTTCAGATAGTACACTGGAATTGCTTTATTCTCAATGTGCTCACCAAATTGGAAAAAATATATACTTGCACCATAAATCCTTCAAATAATCTCTCAGCAAAATATTGGGCGACCTGCAGCGCAAGCTCAAGGTGTGCTGTAGTGGTAAACACACTTGACCAGATAAGACCAGAATCTGTTGCTAAGCCATTGTGTGTGTGTGTGTGTGTGTGTGTGTGTGTGTGCGTGCGTGCGTGCGTGCGTGTGGAGGTGCAGTTGAGTGCCAGAGACAGATGGCAACAATGCAGCTTTTGAAGAAGAAGATTTGGGGAAGAAGCAGCAGGCGACAGCTTCATACTGGCTGCATATCGGGTCGGAAAAGGAAGAGAAAGATATGATCAGAAGAGATCACCCAAGCCAATCCACTGTAGGAAGATGGGCAAAGGAAAGTAGACAGATGGGAAAGATTTGAGAAGCCTAGATTAGAGGACTCATTACTCAGAAATGTAAATTATTTCTCCTGCGTTTCTGCTTTTTCAGACAGAATAAATTGGACTGAGTATTATCATTGAAAGAGGTTATAAGATCTATTCAAACCTATAAATTCACATTGATTCACACGGTTTTACTGTCGTAATGTCCAACTATTGTACACAAGTCCTCTTTGAGTTTGATAGTAAAATAATGTCTGCCTCAGCTATCCAGACCTCAGGCTCTTTTTATACCTTTTTTATTCTCACAGCTCTCAATGAGCCTAGAGTCAGACCGCAGGATTCATTTGCTAAATGAATCGTGCATAGACAGTGGGTTTTATCTGGCTGCTCAGCTACATGACGGTACCCTTCACCCTGACCCTGTGAGCAAATTTGAGAACAAACAGAAAGGACAGATGGACAAAGAGGAGACAAGGGTCCATCCAGAGGGTGGTATGATTTAGCTCAGTTCCAGACCTTTGGATAACCCACACATATCATGATATATGTGTGGGAAAAAGGTCAAAGAGGTCTGCTGCAACTGTTTTAAGCCATTCTTTCTCTAAGTGGTAAAATGTTGAGAGTAAGAGCTATTCTTATTCAGCAGCCAAGACCTTACTGATTAACTGCATTCTACTTTCTGTGTTTTTGTCTATGTTTTATTTCAACTCAAAACTTTCCAAAAGGGTTTGTTCTCAAATAGTGAAGCAGTGAGTAGTGAAAGGGACCAAAGTTAGACGATAGATCTAGGAGAATAAGTGGATGAAGATGTCGCCCAATGAATTACATTCAAACATAACAACAAAACAACAGGGGTAGGAGTTTTATATATATATGTGCGACCAGACAAACGTACTCACAGTTTCTATGCAATTTGCTTTTTATGTTTGATTACGCTGCTGTGATGTATTTATGTTTTTCCCACATTTTTTATCTCCATGTGCAATTCCCAGCACAGCAGGGATGCTGTTTAGCACCACACCAAACTAAGATTAATAAATGATGCAAAATCAGAGACATTTTGGAGGAGACATAAATACACCAAATGCACTCGATCACTTCCAGGATATCCTTAAGGTATTCTCTCTTATTTTCACTTGTTGTTTACTTCATAGCAAATGACAGATCATAATGAATGTGTTCGCAATTGACTGATTAATCCCACCGGTGTAGTGATGATTATTAGTTTTTCAGGCTGTGGTTATGAAAACATGTTGGTGTGTTTATATGTGAGCATGTTAACGAAGCATCTTGGACGCAGCTGTTATCATTCGCTTTATTTGGCACATGAAATATCGAGTCAAAAATGATTTGATATTTAATAGAAACACACAAGCAGGTAGTATTTTTGTAACAGAGGTAGGGGGAGAGCTTTCTTTAAAGTTGTTTTTGAAAAGCTTTGACATCTCATCTCTTCCTGGGGTGACAGTAGCTCAGTCTTTAAGGCTTGGCTCCAAAACACTCTGACACACCTTCAGTGTGGAGTTGATGCAAAGGCATCAACCTCGCTTTACTCTGTCATTGCTTCATTATAGCATGCCCATCTTCTTGAACACATTTTACTCTTTTGATTCCTGCTTTGATTCCTGATTCTCCCAAAAATCAGATAACAATCTCACTTGATATTAATGCTCACAACTCAGCGTTGTCTACAGATGCTGAGAAGCTGCTTATCTTATATCAACCATGTGTATGACTTCAGTGGGGTATAGCTGCTTACATACTCTCAGTCAAATTAGTTTAATTAAACCTGTTAAAACATACAACTAGTGCTAAAATGTTAAAGAAATGCGATGCTGCATCTTCAGAATTGAGTCCTTCACATTAGGTACGCCTGTCTGTGCTGTCTTTATAAGCATTTTTCCGGGAAAAACACTTGACTGACAGATTCCACAAACATCTCTGTCCACTGTGTATTCAGAGGTGTGCATAATGTATGCATGTTTACCCGTGAATTGTCTGCACATGCAGACTAATGTACATCCTTGGCTGTCTAGATTCATGCAAACACACGTACATCCTCAATTATCCTCCACGTTCGGTGTACACACTTTGTGTACTTTAGTGAGTACAGGCACTGCTTATTAAACAAAAAAAAACAGTTGCTTGTTTGATTAACATCAGTACAAATCCCCCCTCTCATCTAACTAACCAAAGCTATGGCCACACAGTGTTGTCTTGTCTAGCTCAATTTGAATCTCAATGCTTGCTCCTTTCCACTCGGCGGCATCTTTAATAAAGGCTGCTGCTGCTCGTCGGTGAGGGTGTTCTGTCTCTTGTGAGATGGTTAATAAAGCAGAGATGTTCTACCCACATCCAGGGGCTTTGAAAGAAAGGGAGGGGGGGTTTGAAGACTATTATTCAGTCAAGAAAAACAAGGGGCTTTACATATGGGCACCAATGTGGGGAAGCAGCGTTGAACTTTCTTCCTGTTCTTTTTTAATGTGTTTTTCTCTTTCCAGAGTCTAATAGCTTCCCTGGACCCAGACAGCTTCACATTAATTGGCCAAGGAGGCGATGCCAAGGCTATTCTGCTCAGGTCCTCTGGCGCTGCCACCGCCAACTCAATATAGACCTTGAAGTTTGCTTTTATTCTCTCAGTCTGCACCCCCCACCCCCAACCCCTCTCCTCCTAAGGTATCTTACTCCTCTTTCCTCATCTCCTTCGCCTCTGCCTTCCTCCTAAGTCTTTGCATGTATTTATTTTTTCTTCTACAAACACACACACACACACACACACACACACACACACACACACACACACACACACACACACACAAAAAGACCCCTCCCTCTCCTTCTAGCTTCTTCATTCATTGATCCCTCTATTAAGTTTTTCTTTCTCTACGCCTCCTCCATCCTCTTGACGATTCCTCTCTCCTGTTATTCCTCCCTCCTCTGTTCCCTCTCGTTCTCTATCTCTCTGTCAGCAGCATATTAAGCAGGAGCTTCGCAGCAGGCCAGAGCTCATTTAGACCGGTGCCCAGCGGGAATCTGGCCCAGACCAGCTCAGCAGGATGCGAGCAGGATAGGCAACCTTAAGATTTCTTCTTTCCTTTAGTATTCCTGCGTCAAAGGTTCGAAGGTAAGAAAGGTCGTTGGCCTTACCTGTAAGAGTAGTCAGACATCACATTCCTTTCATTGTACCGTTTCCCTCAGTGCTGAAGTTTTAAGGTGGAAATCTGACAGAGTATCACTAGTAGCCATCCTTTGTTCCTTTTCTGTGATCTAAATGACGAAACAATTGACTGTATTTTTAATATCAAAGTGTGCCTTCTTCTCCATCAGTTGTGGAAAAGTAAAGCCATTCGACAGCCGTGTTGGGCGCTGACATATTGCTGCTGTGATGTATGATCTGTGGAGGAAACCAGGCTGGCAGACTTGTGAGAAAGAGGTGACACCTATTTTGCAAACGAAAGCACATGTTTAACTTTCTAATAAAACAGCACAGATCCCTGATGGCTAGGGCTAGAGTGGGACTCATTTTCAGCTTTGGAGTTTCATGGATCTAACCAGCACACTAAAGTTTACAACCTTTTCTTGGGACGCATACTATTGAACCTTTAAAGATGGAAATAGAGCACTAATCACCAAAACCTTGCTATTCATAGCTTATTTCTAAATAATAAATTTTCAAGTACAAGTGTACAATTATAATATGTTTTAACAAATATGACAACATGAGCAACATTGGCCTTTCTCAGTGCTTATGATCATAAATGCCTCCAGGAGCTGTATTTAAAGTGCACATGTCCGCCCATCAAACATGCAAGAGGAATAATTAAACATATTGCACTTTTATCTGTAACTTTGTATGCAAAAATCAGATTTCTAATGATGCCATAATCTAATCTTCCAGTTTTGCAACTATCTTAATAGTGTGACTTACAATATATTTTTTAATCCATTTAAAGTAAGTTTTAGTGCTGTATAAGAAGTTGTGGGTTAGTTTATCAGTGTTTTAGGATTAAACTCATTTATACCAGAGCACATTCTTAGTTTTGGTGACAGCTAAACTGTTTAAAGTAATGGGTCTGTGGAATTTGGTTCCCATTAATTTTATAACCTATACATGTCAGCCTTAATTGACTATATTAACAGCAAAATTCTTATAGAAACTGTTCGAATACAAAAAACAGACCTCAGTGGTTCTGTACAAAACAATTTACGTTCATACCAATTCGTTGTTTCTGACGACGAGCAGTGCCATTAAGAACTAGTTCCTCACTTTATTACATTCACAGTAACGTCCATTTCATCACATCCATCTGACAGGAGTGTTTTTAAAAGGTGATCCATATGAATTCAAACTTTAGCCATACATTATCAAACTTTTTGAACCAATGCTGGTCAGGAACAGGAACATGCTTCACACTGATGTGATATTTATGAGCACCTCATTAAGAGAGCCTTAAACAGACATGTACCCATACATCTTCAATACTATGCTGTTACATGATGACAACAGATCATCACTTTTACTACGAGAGTCAAAAAACAAACAAACTGGCTAAACTAAGCTCAGTATTGTCGGTAATGTAATGTAGTTTAATGTAAAGTGTAGAAAATTATCCTGTTATTAAGAGAATCCAAAGTTTGTTAATTTCAGATAATAAGGTAAATGAATCTGTGTTAATGGGTAAAGCCTTCTTCTCATCGTCCATCACTTTTATTGTACAAGTACATCTTTAGGCGCCCCCAACAAGTGGAAAATATTTATTTCCCATCCTAATCCCGAGCTCAGATTGTCTGAGTGGACCTGCCTCAGCCAGAGTTGTCATGAGGACATAAAAAAATGAAGACATCTCTCTCCCTGCCCTTTTGGCCAGACTTTGAGTGATGCCTCAGAGGAAGTCTGGGCCACTCATTTTGAGAATGACCTTGAGGTTGCCAGAACTCAGTAGGGAGACAAACACAGACTCCTAACTCTCTGATTCATGCTGGTGGATTACTCAGATTTCTATTTTTTGATATTTAGCCATCATATTTACCTCCTGAAATATCATACTGCAGTCAAATTTCTTTGCTCTACAACCACTTTAAAACGTTCTTTTAGAGGCACTTCTTCAGTGTTTATGGACAGATGACATCGCTGGAAGGTATACCTGTTTCTCTTATACATCTGAAAATATAAGGACTAGAACAGTTTTTCTAGCTTTAGAGTTTTTAGCTGGCTATGAAGAAAACTGAAATTATTGATGTCCATTTATGAAAAACAAAAAACAGATCATAAACACTGAATTTTTATGATTGACTGTATTCTATAGAAAATAGGGTTGTCTTCTGGGAAAAATAAAATAAATTGAAGCTGCAAGAAGTGATAAGCAGTTGGGGCATGTTGCAGCCCCCGCATGTGCAGCTAGATCTGCACATGCACATGTGTAGATAGATTGTGTTATTTCTGAAACAGATTGGACAAAATATGTGAAAGATAACGTCATGCCTTTCCAGAGGGTGGTGCTATGGCAGTAGAAGAAAATTAAGCATATGGATGTGGCGGGAAGTGGACCTATATTATGTGGCTTAAATTTGAATGAACTATAATGAGTTTGTCGTTCATGGCGAAATATCGGAGTTTGATGCGTCATCACGGACACACTGTTTAACTACAGTACATGACCCGATCAGTAATGCTATATGAAGGCCTGAAAGAGATAACAGAGTAGAATAGAAAAAATATTTTTAAAAAATGCAGTAGTTTTTAATCATAGAGTAAAACATATGACTTTCTGTTGGCAATAGAGGGTGCTGTGGAGCACGTATCGGCATGAAAACAGTATAGATGCAGGCTGTGATACTGAACATGTGTGTCCCTTTTGGTCCAGATCCAATATTGTGTATGAGTGCTATTAATATTTGCATTTTTCTAAAATAATAATCGTCAACTTTGGTCCCCTGGTCAGGCCCATTAAGATATAAAGAAAACCTTTAATAAATTTAAATCGTAAATGTGTCAAGTATACACAAAAAAAAAATTTCAAGATGATCGGACAAAAATTCGGGGACAAGTTTGATCAAATACGTACCCTATAAACATTAAACTTCCAAACTTCCTGTTGGGAATTCCCTAAGGACGTAAGAGACCTTTTGTCTTGGCATGGTGGTTATGCACACTGAAAATCAGACCTGTAGCTCAAACCAGCTGGCCTAACTGATTTTTCAGTGGCTAGGGGGTTCTGTGGAGAAGGTATTGGCACGAAAAGACTGCCATAAAATTTTACGCTGGGCTGAATTTTGTTGTTAGGTGCATTCACATGTATCTCAAGCAGAAGGCATGCAATTTGGGGTTAAAGCATGGAAAAAACACAGAAGATTAATCACTACTGTTTCAAGAGGGCATTTGCCCTGATTCTCAAACAGGGGACCATGAATAACAGGACAAATGTTTGATGAAAAATCCTACTTCCAATATACGCAACAAGATATCAGGTACAGCTTTGGCCACAAGGAGAGCCAAAACTGGCAAAAACAAAAACATAATGGTTCCTTTCCAGAGCCTTTAAATACATCTCTTTACTATTCATAAATAATTAGGGTGTTTTGGCAATGGAAGTCCAGTGGATGTACAACAGTTTGTCAAGCTACACAAGGGTTTGGACTAATGAACCTAACAAACTCACTTTGACTAAAGGAATTAACTTCCAGATCAGTGTGAGAGTAGTAAGTTGAAAGAAGACATAAGTGAGTGGATAAATATTCAGTGGTCAGATGTATTTAGAGGAAGCCCATAAAGTCCTACAAATGGAGATATGGTCAGTCAGTGCTAATAACAACATAATCAGTGTGGGCCAAGCAGCAAATGCTGGCAGTGAGTAATGAAGCCAATATAGAAGAAAAAAAGTCTTTAGTCTGGATTGGTTTTTTTTTTTCACATTACACAGGGCGAATTCACCTATAACCTAAGAAGATATTAAAATTTCAACTTTTGCCACTGCTAACTTGACAGACAAGTGGGCGTACTGTAGCTGATAGCAAGAAGGGTTAAAGATAATTAAGATTTACTGTTTTATACTACCTCTCTTTTCTGGTTTTATTTTACCTCCCTATATACATCCCTATGTTCTTGTTTGATTCAAAAGGATCAAATCAAAGCTGTTTGTCAGCACCTTAACTTCATTATTTCATTTCAAACTATATTTCAGAGAACAAAACCCAGACAAAAAGTGAGTCACCATCCTGATTTTTTCTGACGCACTTTATGACTCTCCTACTGTGAGCTTCTCAACTTTTAAAATGTCTCTTCAGAAATATTGAGCCAAGCTGACAGCTTATTCTCCGTGAAAAAAAAAGAAATATATAAACATGTCAGTTCGTGTCAGCCAGTGCTCATAGTCTAGCTTCCCTGTGGAACACAGACTAATTCAGTCCATTTACTTTAAAGCACTGCAATGCTTTGCTAAGTCACAAGCCCTTGCAAAGACAGACACAGCAACACAAAGAGACAGCTATCGATCAGAGCCAGCCTGTCAGATGTTGGAGGGAGTTAGGTTCCCTGGAAAGCACCGCTAACAAGCTCTGCTCTCCTCCAGCAGCAGCGTTTGATTCATTGGCATCGAGAAAAGGAAAGGAAGATGTAAGTGATGTTATATGGTAAATGTGTGGTTTAGCATTGCAATCAATAAAAACTGCAGCAGCACTCTGTTGTTCAAGATTTTCCCAAACACTCACACACAGTGCATACACAGTCATCCCCCTAGCAAAATCGTTTTTGGAGTAGAAGCAACAGAGAAGTGAGTGTATTGAGATCTAATCAAATATCCACGCTGAGCCAGTGTATTGACCAGAATTTCAAGGCAGAATTACCCGGTGTTCCTCCCTCATTGGTTCATTGCTTCAGAAGAAAATAGATATTTGGGATGAAGAGGGAGGAGAGATAAAAAGGAGATAGATTCATTATATACTCAGTACAGTCATGTTATTGGCCTAAAACACATGCTGTACATGAAGTTATCAACTGTGCAGAAAATACACTCATTTCAGACATACAAATGAAAAAGTCAAAAAGTTCCCAGCAGTTCTGAACACGGTTAATCAACTTTTTTGTCATAAAAATTGAAAACTTCTTCTGAGAAGTAATGTGAATTTATGTGGCCTTAGTCTAGCAGGTTATTTCTTTCTTTCCAAAAGGTTAATAACATTTAAATGACATGTATTCTTATTCATATGAAAC